>JAFFST010054013.1:0-23843 GCA_022414735.1 Noturus placidus
TATATTCCTGTAAAGCTGCTTTGAGACAATGTCTATTGTAAAAAGCGCTATACAAATAAAATTGAATTGAATTGAATTGAATTGAAAGTGATATTCGGAGAAAGGAAAACACTGCATTCCAGCATAAGAACCTTATCCCATCTGTGAAATGTGGTGGTGGTAGTGTCATGGTTTGGGCATGTTTTGCTGCATTTGGGTCTGAAAGACTTGCCATCATTGATGGAACAATGATTGCTGAAGTATACCAGTGAATTCTAAAGGAAAATGTCAGGACGTCTGACCATTAACTGAATCTCAAGAGAAAGTGGGTCATGCAGCAAGACGATGACCCATAGCACACAAATCATTCTTCCAAAGAATGTTTAAAGAAGAATAAAGTAAATATTTTGGAATGGCCAAGTCATAATCCTGAACTTAATCCAATAGAAATGTTGTGGAAGGACCTGAAGCAAGCAGCATACTTACCAAGTCTGCTTATAAAATGCGACAGTAGATACATTTGGTTAGAATTTATTTTATTGGGCTATAAATATGTGACTATGTTACAGCTCCCCCTTAATGCGCCTATCATTTTCTCCGTTTTTGTCTCTCCAGTTCTAATCTGCTCATCGGTGATCGGAGATGAGTGGATAGTGCATATCCTCCCGTGTTTGCTGATTTTTGTAAAATAACTTCTGTTTTTTCTTTCCCCGTAAAAGATTGGTTTCAGTTTAATATTTTGCAGGTTAATTTACTGGTAATAAATATTAAATAGTAAATAATATTGATGATAATAAAGACTCTAATAATGTTGGGCTTGTTTTGGGCTACTTTTTGAAGCTGCGGTTGCTTATTTTTCTCGCAAGTGTTGGCAACTGTGGAAAGCAGTTCATATGAGGAAACCCACCAACACCCCAGAGTTGAAGCTGTTCTGTACTGAGGAATGGGCTAAAATTCCTTCAAGCCGATGTGCAGGACTGATCAACAGTTACTAGAAACGTTTAGTTGCAGTTATTGCTGCACACGGGGGTCACACCAGATACTGAAATCAAAGGTTCACATAATTTTGCCGCTCACAGATATGTAATGCTGGAACATTTTCTGCAATAAATAAGTGAACAACTACAAAATTTTTGTTTCATTTGTTTAACTGGGTTCTCTCTTTATCTACTTTTAGGACTTGTGTGAAAATCGGATGATGTTTTAGTTCATATTTATGCAGAAATATAGAAAATTATAAAGGGTTCACAAACCTTCAAGCACCACTGTTTGAAGCATCTTAATTAAATGTCTCAATTGAATGTACTTAAACATTTAAACACTTACAGAAATCTGATTCATTTCTAGTTCTGATTATTGACTTTAAGGACACATTTCTATGCTCAGGGTCTTTACATTATGTCAATCACACAGATCCATTTTCCAGATCAGACATAAGTCCAGCATTACCAAAATTTCTAATTATGTAAATTCCCAGGTGAAGAATAATGTCTGATCTCTGCTGTATTAAACTAATCACTTAAACAGAATGTACAGAGACACCAAACACTTTTAGTGCAAAAAAGTTCTCATCAGCCATATATGGTATGCATGACTTTTAGAGGCACAGAGCAACAAAATGAAGGTGTCTGTAGACAGCAGCAGTTGCTATAATGGTGTGTGTGTGTGTATCGCACCTGTTTGGCTGAGCTGAGAGGTGCTCCTACTGCGTCGTGAGGGAATACCCACAATAGCCACCACACGAGCACTAAGACTGGAGCGCCGCTTCTTCCCTCCTGTCCCCAGTGTTCCCAGAGCTGTGTCTGACTGGCTGCCATCTGTGCGCTCTAAGTTGAAGATTTCACCACTCACACTCGTGCTCTTCAACATGCTCTGGCTGGATGGGCGAACATGGCAGCTAATACACAAAGTGAGAAGAATTTGAGTAATTCCACACTCTCTGGCATGATCGATTCAGAGTAATCTACTCATAAATAGACAGGAGATGCAGATTTTTAGGTCTGTACATCAGCACAATAGGTAACAGCAGGCTAACTGCAACTATGACTATGAAATTAAAGTGCAATATGTCAGCTTCTGTTCAAACGTAATTACATCCAACATGCATTGGAAATCTTAGGAAAAGCCAACAACCTGGCAGACCATGAAGGATCGTATTAGTGGATGACAGAAGAGCATTATAGTCCCTTAAAATGGAGAGATGATTAATAAAAATTGGCTGATTTACATAAGGCTATTTGGTAACAGTTTCTATGAAGCTCATATAAATAAATGATTATAAGTGTGTTTACTATTCTTTGTACTGCAAGTTGAAACTGATTCCATGTACACATTTATTGTCACGTTACAAAATTGGATACAGAAGCAAGCGCAGATCTTCAAACAGTCTAATAAACAAACAAAACAAAGACACTAAGATACTGTGGCTAAGGCTAAACATAAACTATAAAAGAAAACATGGTACAGGGACACAGGTCAAGATAGACAATACGTAAGATGAGGAAGCGGTACAAACAGTGGCTATATACAGGAGTGCTCATTAAACAGAAATGTGATACAGGTGCAGGTGGTCATGTGACAATGATGTAGTATGTTGCAGTGGCTGCTGGGAAATGTAGTCCAGCGTTACCTCCTTGATATATGACAGACTCCCCTCCCAAAGGGCGCTTCTCCCGAGGCACCAAAAATTCACTCCCTCCCTCTGGCGGTCCTGGCCCCCTGGGCAAAATGTCCCCAGTTGACTGAGCAGAGTCCTAAGCGGAGCCAGATAGCAATGCGACATGGTAAGCAGTGCGAAGTTCTCAGTGGGGCTGGAGCTCAGAGCGATGTCCTCAGCGGGGCTGGAGCTCAGCGCGACGTCCTCAGAGGGGCTGGAGCTCAGCGCGATGTACTCAGCGGGGCTGGAGCTCAGAGCAACATCCTTAGCGAGGCTGGAGCTCAGAGAGACGTCCTCAGCGGGCCTGGAGCTCAGAGCCATGTCCTCAGCAGGGCTGGAGCTCAGAGCAACCTCCTCAGCAGGGCTGGAGCTCAGAGCAACCTCCTCAGCGGGGCTGGAGCTCAGAGCCATGTCCTCAGCGGGGCTGGAGCTCAGAGCAAAGTTCTCAGTGGGGCTGGAGCTCAGAGAGACTTCCTCAGCGGGACTGGAGCTCAGAGCCATGTCCTCAGCAGGGCTGGAGCTCAGAGCAACCTCCTCAGCAGGGCTGGAGCTCAGAGCAACCTCCTCAGCGGGGCTGGAGCTCAGAGCCATGTCCTCAGCGGGGCTGGAGCTCAGAGCAAAGTTCTCAGTGGGGCTGGAGCTCAGAGAGACTTCCTCAGCGGGACTGGAGCTCAGAGCCATGTCCTCAGCAGGGCTGGAGCTCAGAGCAACCTCCTCAGCAGGGCTGGAGCTCAGAGCAACCTCCTCAGCGGGGCTGGAGCTCAGAGCCATGTCCTCAGCGGGGCTGGAGCTCAGAGCAAAGTTCTCAGTGGGGCTGGAGCTCAGAGAGACTTCCTCAGCGGGGCTGGAGCTCAGAGCGACGTCCTCAGCTGGGCTGGAGCTCAGAGCAAAGTTCTCAGTGGGGCTGGAGCTCAGAGAGACTTCCTCAGCGGGGCTGGAGCTCAGAGCGACGTTTTCAGTTGGCCAGGACAGCAGGACAGGAGAGGGGAGCAAGTTTCTCCCCGAGGCCAAAGGGAGGAACGATGCTCTCCACAAAGCACAAGGGGGAAATGATGCCATCCGTGGAGCAGGAAGGGGGAGTGACATACAGCGCGCAGCAAAGAAGAGGAACGACATCTTCAGCGGAACATAGAGGCAGAGCGACGTCCTCAGCGAAGCAGGATTGAAGAGCGATGCCCTTAGCCGAGCAGGAAGGCAGAGCGACGACCTCAACAAGGCAGAAAAGCGGAGTGCCTTCCTCAGCGGAGTGGTAAAGCCGAGCGATGCCTTCAGCGGTGCAGAAAAGCAGGGCAATTTCCTCAGCGGAGCAGGCAAACACAGCGCGCGGGGTTGGCGAAGGGAGCACTTGGGTATGTCAGGGCGACTGAGTAACATCCTCAGGTGATCCGAGAGGCTGAGCGGCATCCTCAGACGAGCAGGGAGGCTGACTTACGTTCTCCGCTGACTCTTTTTGCTGGACTAGATCCATAATAGTGCAGGGAAGGTGGGAGATGGTACTAGCCCAGTTAACAGGCTCCCACTTGTACCTGGACTCCTCAGTGTCCTCCGCTGCTTACGTGGCACAGCTTGGTACTCCTCCTCCTGTTGGCATGGCGTGGCATAGTTTTCCACGAACATAGGTGGCAGAGTGAAGCCCAGGTATCTCATGATGATCCACATTACAAAGTGATTTCGGAAGCAAGCGCAGATCTTCAAACATTTAATAAACAAACAGTCAAAAATCAAAGACACAATAACACAAGGCAAAATACTGTGGCAAAACTAAACATCGAAGCATGGACAAAAGCATGGATAGACAATACATAAGATGAGGAAGCAGTACAAACAGTGGCTATATACAGGAGTGCTCGTTAAACAGAAACGTGATACAGGTGCAGGTGGTCATGTGACAATCATGTAGTACATTTACATTTACATTTATTCACTTAGCAGACGCTTTTATCCAAAGCGACTTACAAATGAGAGATACATGGTAGTGGTAGAGAGGTAGTATGGTGCAGTGGCTGCTGGGAAATGAAGTCCAGAGTTACCTCCTTGATATATGACATTTATTAAACTTTAATAATGCCTCATAAAGCTCTAATAATGTTTCAGCCTTAATATTTATGACATTTTAAATGTTTATAATTGTTTTATATATGTTTGTACAGTACACCACATAGTATTATAACGTGCAGTGACATTTGCATTACAACATGATTATAAGTTATCATGGAATTATTTATAGTACATTATTACAACTTTATGAGGCATCATTACAGTTTAATGCTTACAAGGAAATATTACCCAGTTATAAAAAATTATGAGCACAGTTATGATGATTATGATTGTGGGCTTCATAGAAAGTGTTACAGCTTTTCCTTTTTTTTCTTCTTTTTTTATTATTATAATATTTCACTTTCACATACACTATGCAGGAATACACATTTACATAAAAATCTGTCACCCACCACACAGCCTGTAGTTAAGAGAACCAAAAGGTCCCAAAGAATTATTAAGAACAAAAAGAAAATTTAACAAAAAGCACAGATTTTTACATTGTTTTTTTTGTGTGAGTTTCTGACCTGAGGCGACCCCTGGGTCGCTCTGATTGGATGGACATGTAGCTGGTGCTACTGATCCGTGAGGCACTGCTGGCATGAGAGATGGCTGACACATCACTGACATCACTGTCTGAGGATTTATGGGATACATTATCACAGCTCCGTCGCTGCTCTTTATAAAGCTGTAACAGGAGAGAAAAGATGCAGAAAATATAAATCTCAACTACAGGTAAAAGGGGGGAAAAAGGGGATATAATGGGCATTTGTAAATATTGAAGACAAAAAACATATAAAGATGGTTCTGACAGCAGAGTGGGTAAAGACAGGACAGGTTACCTCTCGTTTGTTCTTGAGCACCCTCTCCAGGTCCTGGCTGGTACTGGAGGGAGCTGGTGTCCTGTAGGAATGTACCTTCATCTGCCGTGTTCGCTCCTCTGAAGCAAGAGCTGAAATAAACATAAACACATAAAAACAAGCATTTGACCAGGCTTCTACATTACATGCAAGAAGGGCACAATTATAATTATTTAAATTATGTTATGCATTCATACAACGTCGAAATCTTATCTTATTTAAGGATATGGTCACAAGAATTGTATTTATATAAAATGTCAAAAATAAATAAAGGACAGGAAGCATGGCCCTGTGCTATACCTTGTTCTACACTACTGCTTTTAGCGGGGACTTGGGGTAACTGTCGGCCTCGGCGTGCTGACGAGGACGTTCCTGCCGATGAAGAGTATGCCGTGCTGGCATGTGGATGAACCCTAGAAATGATGGAAAAAGAAACAAAAGAAAGAAAAAAATGTCTTTGGATACAAACAACTGATAGGACATAATTTCACATTTAGACAAATTATTTTCTTATATACCTCCTACATAGCACATTTTTACAATAAATATTATGATGTCGATGTTGCACCAATATCTGCTTGATCCTTAATGAAGGTTAGTTGGACCCTAAATATATTAACAGTACGTGTAAACAGGAAATGAGAACAATAAGCGGGAGAATAAAAGGTGTTAGAGACAGATTTGCCCAGTTCAGCCATGAAACTCTGTCTAAGCACTGATTGGCACCCTTGACACCGTGCAACAGCCTATCAGCCACGCTTCTCCATCCTTTATAATCTTAACCAACTTGCTGCCTATGGCTTGCCTGCACAACAAAATTTGTGGGGGTGGGGGAGTTGAAATAGCTCAAGCTTCCGTTTTCTTTGCATCAGCAGCATGCTTCTCTTCTTTGAGCAAGTATTCGCACTCGCTCAGCAGCAGCATAGCAGATCTAGTCCGCAAGACAAAACCTATTTTCACTTCATCCCCATCTATAAAAGCTCGCAATTTCACTCTGAGAGTTGTCATGGCTGAAATACTGAAAGCACAGGAAGTAGAAGTGAAAATAATAAGACCCACAGTCAGTTTTTGGTGCAATAGGAATAGGACCCGTAGAGCAGAAGGCAAAATTAGGTAATGCAGAAACAGAAATAATACTGCTGTTTGTAAATATTTATTTGTGTGTGGGTATGCGTTACACAATTGGGGAGCTCTCTCTGCCTATCTTAGGGCTATGATCTAGGGCTGTTTTAACCCCAATCATGTCACCTTACCAAGTAGAGGCAGAGACACCCACTTTTCTCTCAAGCCCTTTACACGAGAGACAGACTATATTGATCTAACTATAGTGGAAAGCATGTAATATGCAAGAAAAATATGATAAAACAAAAAACAATCTAAAACCTTGTAAAGCAAAGCACAGACAAGCTAAAAGCAGATACACTGATTATCAACGACATGAAGGACAGTGATGAGAAAGTAATGAGAAACAAACAGAACCAGTAATAAAACTCTGAAATACACGACATTTTTCAATATACAAATATATTATGTGAAAATGTCTCCGTGTTAAAATATAACTGAACTGACAGTTTGCAAAGAGACTGACACAAGAACACTGAACACAATCAGCAGGTCATGATCTTACCATTAATGTACAACAACAGCTGCACACAGACACAAAATAAATGGAGAGCAGTGCTTTCTGTATCAATGTATTGTGTACTGTATTTATAATAATAAGACGGAAATGAAAAAATGTTATGGTACTGTATGACTCCTTACCGCTCACGGTCAGATTTTTTCTTGCCAGGTTTCTGACAGCTAGGCTTGTCCAGAATTCGTGGCTGCCTATGTTTTGTAAATGGTTAAAGCAAAACAAGAAATAAAAAGATGAGAGGAAAGTACTGAGTAAATGATGATGAAAGGAAATTCTGTGTGTAATGCTGTGTGCGTGTGTGTGTGTGCGTGTGTGTGTTTGTGTGTGTGTGAGTGTGAGTGTGAGTGTGAGTGTGAGTGTGTGAGAGAGAGAGACTATCAGGAATGAAATTGTAATCTAGTTTATCCAGCTCTGTGTGGCCAGTATACCTCTGTGCCCTGGGCCTTGCACTGAGGTGGTTTACTGTCTCCTGAGTAGGAAAAATAGGCTCCAAAATCCAGCTGATGCGCATGATCAAATCGGAGACACGTGCATGACAGTGAGATGAAGAGACAAATACACAGACACACAGAAATGGTTACAGAATGGATGAAAGACAAGGCTTCTCTTTTAAGTTACATTTTAAAGACAAGCAAAATGTGCAATGAAATGGGAATGAGGAGCAATATACTACTGTATATCTTCAAATAATGGTCAAATTCTCATAAGGACATTGGTCCACACAGCAAATAATAATATACACTGTAAAGAGTTTAGCCTGTGAATGTAAGTTTTGGACAACTTTATGGATACAATCTGTCTGAAAATCTGTGCAGAACAAACAATATCTTAGCAAGTGAAAATCTTGAATACAGGAAACATTATCTAATATTTCTCATCAGCCCCAGTTCCAAAAAAATTTAAATGTACATAAAAACAGAATGCAATGATTTGCAAATTTCAGAAACCAATATGTTATTCACAATAGAACATAGGAAACACATCAAATGTTTAAACTGAGGAAATGTACCATTTTACGAAAAAGAATAAGGTAATTTTTTATTTGATGGCCACAACATGTCTAAAAAAATTTGGGCTAACAAAAGTCTGGAAAAGTAAGTGTTACTAAAAAGAAACAGCAGGAAGTTAATTGGCAACAGGTCAGTAACATGACTGGGTATATAAAGAGTATCTTAGAGAGGCAGAGGCTTTCAGAAGTAAAGATGGGCAGTGGTTCACCAATCTGTGAAAAACTGCATCTATAATATGTGGAAAAAATTTCAGAATAATGTTTCTCAATGTAAAATTGTGAAGACTGAATATCTCATCAACTGCAGTACATAATCTCTGTGCGCAAGGGACAAGGGTGAAAATCAATACTCTATGCCCGTGATCTTCGGGCTCTCAGGTGACATTTTATTAAAAACATGCATGATTCTGTAATGGAAATCACTGCAGGGGCTCAGAAATACCTCCAGAACTAATTGTCTGTGAACACAGTTCGCCATGCCATCTACAAATGCTGGTTAAAGCTCTGTCATGCATTATTGTCAGTGACAACTTTAAAGTAGTTACCATACAAGTAATCGTGGAATTTGTCAGTAACAGCCCACTTTAAGGCTAAAAAGTCCAGCTTATGCGCTGGATATCTTGCCTCACTGCATGATAACCCTCTACTTGCGTAGGCAGTTACACGGCTCTGTCCATTCTGTTCCTGATACAATGCCGCTCTGAGTCCAGTCGTACCTGCATCTCTGTGGAGGGTATATGGTAACTTAGGATTTGCAAATCCTAGCACAGGGGCCGATGTGATCAGTCATGTTTCATGTTCTTCCAAAGACTTTGAGAAAATAATCAAATCGTCAAGGAAAATGAGCACTTCCCTCAGATGCATATCACCCATGCACTTTTCCATCAACCGCTGAAATGTGGAAGGTGCATTCGTTATCCCTTGTGGCATGCGGTTTCATTCCCAAAACCTTAGAGGGCAGACAAAGGCTGTTTTTTGTTTGTCGTTTTCCTCCATTTCGATCTGGTAATATCTAGATTTTAGCTCCATTACAGAAAACCATTGAGACCCACTGAGTGCAGAAAATGACTCTTTCAGATTAGATAAGGCATATGCATCCTTAATAGTTTGGAGGTTTAGTTTCCTGTAGTCTACACACAGTCTGATATCACCATTCTTCTTTTTAATGACTACAATTGGTGATGAAAAGGGGGACTCAGATTCCCTGATGACTCCAGTATTGATAAGTGTTTTGAGATGGCGACACACTTCTTCATAATCTTGTGGATGTATGGGGCGGGGTCGCTGTTTGAATGGCGTTTCATCCTTCAGACGAATTTGATGTTTGACTTTTGTTGTATGACCGAGGTCAAGATCATGATGAGCGAAAACATCAGAGTAGTCATTTAGCTTCTCGGTTATTCTTGCCTTTCACTCCTCAGTAAGTGGTGAATCACCAAAATCAAGCTTCAGCTTTTTCTCTGCTTTTGTCTCTTGTTTACTAGAGGAGGTGGCTGCATCTCGCTGATTGCAAGAAGGAGATGATTCTCTATCTAGGTGAGTAGGTTTTTGGTTAGGATGAGTATCTTGCAAAATGTTCTGCGCTACTGTTACCTCAGCAATGATACAGTTAGTTGGTAGGGTTATATCGTCATCAGTTTAATTTCTCAATATTACAGGTACCTTGTAAGGATGTTGAGTTGGTATGGTGATAAGACAGCAGTCTGTGTAGATTCCACCAGGTAGGTAGAATTCAACATTAGCTGTGCTCTTTCGTCCAACAAGTCCTTTTGGAACACTTCTGGTTTCTTTTACTCTCTGTTCTTTCAATGTTGCTTTAGTGTTATCTGTCAACTCTCTCCAGCCTGGGCATCACTGGAACGGTTCTGCGCATCACTGGAACGGTTCTGCGCTGGGTGGAATCCTATCTCTCTGACAGATCTTTCAAGATATCATGGATGGGAGGTATTTCTGAAATTCACCAACTCACCACTGGCATTCCACAGGGGTTAGTTCTGGGTCCACTTCTCTTTTCTATCTACACGACATCTCTAGGGCAGGTGATTGAGTCTCAGGGCTTCTCATATCATTGCTATGCTGATGACACCCAACTCTATTTGTCCTTCCAGCCTGATGATCTATCCGTCTCTGCACGCATCTCTGCTTGTCTGTCGGACATCTCAGCCTGGATGAGGGAACACCTCCTCAAGCTCAACCTGGCAAAATCTGAGCTTCTTGTCATCCCAGCCTGTCCCGCAATCAACCACAACCTCCCTGTACAGCTCGGCACAACCACACTCAAACCAACCAGGACGGCCAGGAACCTTGGGGTGACAATTGATGACAGCTTGACCTTTACAGACCACATCTCAACAACTGCTTGGTCCTGTAGATTCATCCAGTTCAACATCAAGAAAATCCGACCCTACCTCACCGAACAAGCTACACAGATACTAGTCCAGGCTCTTGCTATCTTAAAACTGGACTACTGCAACTCTCTACTTTTGGGCCTCAAAACCAGCTCCATCAGACCTCTGCAGATGATTCAGAATGCTGCAGCACGCCTGGTCTTCAACCAGCCCAAGAGAACCCATGTCACACCCCTCTTCATCTCCCTCCACTGGCTTCCTGTAGCTGCCCGCATCAAATTCAAGGCCTTGATGCTCACCTACAAGACCTTGTCTGGAACAGCACACTCCTACCTCAACTCTCTCCTGAAGGCTTACGTTCCCACTTGCAATATGCGATCAATTAGCGACCGACGTATAGTAGTTTCTACTCAGCGCGGCACAAGGTCCCTTTCCAGAACCTTCACACTAACTGTTCCTCAGTGGTGGAATGAACTTCCAACCTCAATCAGGACTGCAGACTCACTCACCATCTTCAAGAAACAGCTAAAGACCCACCTCTTCCGTCAACACCTAACCAACTCATAAAAAAAGGCATTTGCACCTCTACTCTGCGCACTTTGCTTCTTCTAGTACTCAATTAATAGATCTTGTATAGTAGCATTACTTGTATTGTTCTCTGCTTGATATCACTTTGCTTGTATCTCTCATTTGTAAGTCACTTTGGATAAAAGCATCTGCTAAATGAATAAATGTAAATGTAAATGTAGTGTTAAGCTTTCCTTGAGGACTTTTCTGCTCTTCGGTTCCTGATCGTCCATCCACAGGAATCGCTTCTAATTTAAAGTGGAGAGATTGCTTGATGCAGTCTTCTCATCCCAAGCCTGTTGCTTTTCTTTTAGCTCTTTTCTTCAAGCGTCAACCAGCATAGGATTCGCAGGGTTACTGCAGCTGCTAACTATGTGACCATCTTCCCCACATTTAAAACAGTTCCCAGGGCCGTAGTCTCCCAGTGGTCACATACTCAGCTGAGGACTGCTTCTGAGACACAGGCTGGCTCTCTTTCGGCTTAGCCTTCTGAGCATTAGGCAGTTTCATTTTGGCTGCTTTCTCCCCCTTGGAAACTGTGAAGGCAGCAATCTGGGCTTGGAGGTCAGCTATCTGTTTTTGAATCTGCTTCATGGTCGAAGGTATACTGTTACCTTGGTTTTTCATGTCATAATCAGTGATTCCATTGACACACACACAGCTTGTGTATTAGCCTGTGCTTTTATTTTTTGTGAATCCGAGGTCTTGCGTCATTTGACTCGCTTTGGCGGCTTGCTTATCCTCTTCAGTCTGCAACAACAGCGAAAACTCTGAGAAGGTTGGTGGGTTATTTTGTCTCTGTTCCAGCTGGAGAGTTGCAATCACTGCATTCTTCCAACATCCACTACAGAACTGCTTGAGAAGCTGTCTGTCTGCATCACTGGCACTTACAGCCCTCCTTTTCACAACAGCACTTAAGGATGACTGCAGTCTATGAAGGTAGGTAGATGATTTCTCACCTTAGCAAATAGCTCATCACCATCTTCTACAGTTGCATATGCAGAGTCAAGCAAAACTCAGGTAATGTTGTGGAGTGGCATGACAATCTAAAGGCTTCACCACGTTAGCAGCAGGGGGTAAAAGGCTATCACCAATTCTTCTCACCAACTGTGGATGAGAAACAGTGGGATCAGTCAAGTAGAAATCAACACTGGTGCACCAGGTTTCATAATCCACCTCATAGTTGGAGCAAGGGACTTTGCCTGAAAAATTCCTCAATTTGGCAGGTGAGTGCAACTGAGATGCAATTTCTGTGCTTTTCACAATGTGTTTGACCACTACCCGCTGAACTTCAGGTGTGCTGAGGTGATCAGGTGATAAGGTAAAATTAGGCATGGGGTCCCTCCTAACAGATGGGGTGAATGTAGCTGCTGACTCAATGTAAGACTGTGTTTCACCAACAGTTTGACTTAACTCACCAGAGTGAGGGTTAAGTGGAACGTCCGCAGGAGTCAGTTTTGTCTCAGTGAAATTATGATGTCATCCCAGTTGAGCTTGTGTGGGTCTGGGCTGAGCTTCAGCCATAGATGAGGGGGGCTCTATCCTTTCACTCACTGGCGGAGTAGGAGTTGGCTCATGAACTGTCTCTACTTCTTCCACTGGGCCTTGCGCTCCAATAGTCTCTGTAATCCTTGTCAACTCCCCTCGCAAAATGTTCTCAAATGACACAACACTTAATCTAGCTATGGTTTTAAGATCAGACAGAAAGGTGTGAGTGATCTCAGTGCCTACTCTGCTGCTGTAAACACTAGCTAGTGATTTTACATGGTAGATGACATTTGGGTCTTCAGAACTGGGTTTCTCTAGCGGCAGGGTAGTTTCAAGTGACTGCAGAGTTTCACCTGATTCAAACTCAATAATAGCTTGTTTGGGGTGTCCAAAATCGGGATTCTCAATTTTAAGGATCCTACTGATTAGCCAACATTGCTTTAAGTAGTCGAAAATTTCCTCATCTACAGGGGTGTAGGATAATCCACTTACTATGACTGAATTTTGTACTTTGGTATTTTCTGTCTCAATAATCTCCATTTTATAAGGGTACTACTCAATCCTAATTTTTTTTTCAAAAAATTGCAATTCAAAGTATTATCTGCAGGTGTCACTATAACTGGCTTTCTTGTATGGCAACAGTTTATTCACAAAGCTCCTGGCTGGCTCGCCAAGTTTTATGTAACCATGCTATCCTCTAAATATGAGCTAACACTGTGCTAAATTCGTAAGGAGCTAAGTGGTGTAAACTGAACCCATACAAGGAAGGATGATACCAGGTAAATTGTAACAATGTAACCTTTACTTAAATTTCTTTTGCAAACAACATTTGAAAACACAATTATATACAGACAAAGAAAAAAAAATGGGCCCTTTAAAGTAAATGAGTCTTTTGAATTTGTGATCACGTTCTGGATTAATCAATCTACTGTCAGTAGTTCTCTGTCAAAATGTGTGTCACCTGTTCTGTGATAATTTCCCTGTTTAAGAGTAAGGTTGGCATTTTTGGTCAAAATTTGTGTACCAGCTCTGTGACAATTTCCTTGTTTAAGATGAAGGTTGGCACTTTTGGGTGAAATGTGTGTACCAGCACAAGCGGCTGATACTGTCCTACCACCAGGGAGGTATGCTTGCTGAGTTGGTCGACGTCTCTTCAAGATCACACTGGGAGGCTTGCCATCAATAGAAAGGGATCTTCCAAGTAGTTCTCTCTTTGTTCATCAGACTTCACTCTGTCCATAAGACTTGAGGTAGTTCTTGGGACCTGACTGAGACAATAGAGGTGAAAACCGGGATTTCTCCAAACATCCCAGTTGCCCCTCTTTATCCTATCTTCTGTAGTGGTTCTTTAGCTTGCTAATACGCTCACTTTTATCACGTTGTTCACTTTAATTCTATAACTTTCCTCTCCTTCCTCCAGTCGCCAAAATCATGTGCGTCTCTTCTATTTTCTCACACACGCACACGGTCTCAACAGGATCACGAAATAGCGTCATGACCTGTCAATCATGTTCAGCTGGAGGCAGGACAATCGCTCCTGATTGGCTGATTTTCTTAAAGGGATATTATGCTATTTTAATACAAGTTTAAATTATTTGAACCCTGTATTGTCACTGGGTTACACAAAGAATAAGCCATATGTGAACATGATCCAGAAACACTGCCTTCTTCTCTGGGCCAAAGATCATTTAAAATGGACTGAGGCAATGTGGAAAACTGTTCTGTGGTCAGACAAATCGAATTTTGAAATTCTTTTTGGAAACCATGGATGCGGCGCCGCGTCCTCAAAAGTAACTGAAGAGGATGACTAAAGAGGAGAGGGACCATCCGGATTTTATATCAGAACTCGGTTCAAAAGCCTGTATCTCTGATGGTATGGGGGTGCATTAGTGCCTAAGGAATGGGAAGCTTGCACATCTGGAAAGGCATCATCAATGCTGAAAGCTATATACAGGTTTTAAAGCAACATATGCTTCTATTCAGATTCCATCCCAGCTTTACTTCTAAGAAACTTTGCCTCTCCAGGATACTCTTTTTTATACCCAATCATGTTACTGACCTGTTGCCAATTAACCTCCAGCTGTTTCTTTTTAGTAACACTTACTTTTCCAGCCTTTTATTGTCCCTGTCCCAACTTTTTTGTGACATGTTGCAGCCATCAAAATTATCTTATTTTTTCATAAAATGGTACAGTTCATGGCAAGTATCTTTAGTACTTAGTAGAGCACCCTTTTTCAATTATGACCTGTGTCTGTCCTGTCGCAAAATGCGGTGAAAACTCCCACACTACGTTAATAGTGTGATTAAGGTGTTTACATATCTGGAATACATGTCAATAATGCAACTAAAACAAGAACACTCCACATGACTTAATTCAATTTGTGTTTACATTGAGTATGACCTTAATCAGATTAAGGTAATTAAAAATTGCTGTTTACATGCTAGTTTCTTAATCAGTTTAACATGCTATATAAAAAAAATGCTATATAATTAACTTCTCATAGAAATACCACCATTTCAATGATTATGCACATTTTAAAAATCAGTTTAAATGGACAGGCCACCATTCAAGTCCTAGCTGCTGTGGGATAAAATAAATCACCACTGTCTGGCCAATTAGAATTGAAAAATCAACCTGTGGTATAAAACACTATATTGCCAAAAGTTTGTGCACACCTGATCAATCACACTCATATGTGCTTTTTGAACATCCCATTCCAGATGCAGTCCCTGCCCTTTCTGTTATAATACCCTTCACTCTTCTGGTATGGCTTTCTACTAGATTGTAGACTGTGGATGTGGGGATTTGCGCTCATTAAGTCACAAGAGCATTAGTGAGGCCAGGCACTGATGTCAAGCAAGGAGGCCTGGCATTGTCATGATGGAACATGTTTGCGCCTCTTGGTTCCAGTGAAAGGGAAATACAACCATACAAAGACATTCTATACAATTGTGTGCTTTTTTCAAATTTATGGCAACAGTTTGGGAAACACCCACATACAGGTGTGATAGTCAGGTGTACACAAACATTTGGACATATAGTGTATCTAAAGTAACACTAAACAGAAAAATAAAAGGAAAAACTGCAGTTGACACAACCAAAACCTCCAATTTACAGTGAACATCCAGCAAATTTACAATGTACCTGTAGGGGGGAAAAGATGAGACATAATCTACACACGGTCAAGGCATTAAACTATAAATAAAAACAGCAATATTAAAAATGGGGAAACAGTATAGACAAGAAGCTCACAAGAAACTCACACTAATTAACTACAGCACTCACAACAAAGCCAGCTTTGGGGTCTGGGGTCAGAGTGAATCAAAAAGCCACAGGTTAGACAAAAACCAGAATACATCTATAGCACAAACATCAGTAAAGATTAAAGCAGAGGCTTAGCTAGAAGGCACATGAAGTAAGGGCATAGCTAAGCTCTTGGGCAGAGGCAATTAGGACAGGAGAGGAGAGGAGTCAGGGTTAGCGGAGGCGTCAGGGGGACAGGGTCGGTACCTGTCATCCTCAGGGGAGGCGTGTTGGATTAGGATCCTGGGGCTGGTGGGTCTGATGCGGGGGAGAGACTGCGTGCTCCTAAAAGAGTGCGTGTCCAACACACCCCAACAGATTGGAGGTGAGAATGTGAAAGAGACAGGGCAAGTCAGGACAGAGACGGGGACTCGGTGTATTTAACATTTAATGATACACAAACACTCAGGGGACACTCAAGTCTGCTCTGATGCTACCAAACACAGCACATTCTACACAGTACAACACAACCTTTACACAGTAAACTGACATTCATTAATTGTAATATTGTAAATTATCATAAATTATAAAAATGTTCAGTTAACCAGCGCCGCAAAGATGATTATTTATGTAATGCACACACATCTGTGAAAAATAGAAATGATCTGTCAAAACAGCAAAACTTAGGGACAGTGAATGGGGTCTTGTGAGTACCTTTCTCGATCGGGTGAATTGGAATTTGAATCTGGCCTCAGACAGTTGGTACTAGCACTTCTAACCCTGTCAAGAGGGGGCTGCAGATCACTAGGGTCACAACATGCCATCCAACGAAGAGAAGGGAAGGACATCAAAAAGACAAAAAGATGCAAAAGAACAGGCAAATAATATTAGATCCAAAAAAAGAATGGGCTTCATCGTGGCATATCAAAGCAAAGGAGAAGCAATAAAGCCTGTTGAAAATGAGGCATGATCATTTAGTTTTAACTCGCTTATACAGTACCGTGCATAAGTATCCACCCCTTGAACTTTTCCACATTTTGTAGTGTTACAATCTGGAATTCAAATTGCCTTAACAGGGGATTTGACCATTGGATTTATACAATATATATATATATATATATATATATATATTGAATATAACATTTGAAAGTCCAAAAAAGTTAATTAAACAAAAAAAGAGACATTTGTTGGTTGCATAAGTATTTGTCACTGTTAAGATACTGTTTACATAAGTATGTAAACACAAGTTTACATACACCTAGGCTAGTTGTTCACAACTCCACACATTTCATATTACCATGCATTTCTTCTGGCAAGTCAATTAAGGCATCTACTTTGCTGATATCATAGGTAATGTTAACAAAATCAATTCCAGACAGATTTATTTCAGTTTTAATTCAAGATACTATATAAGAATTCCAGTGGGAACAAATGTTCACCTACACCAAATTGAAGGTCTCTCTAAACAGTCTGGAATATACCAGAAACATATTTAATGACTTCAAGGCTTTTAATTAGGGATGCACCGATACCACTTTTTTTTCGGACCAAGTACAAGTACAAGTACTTACATTTGGGTACTCGCCGATACCTAGTACCGATATGAGTACTTCACACTGTTCAGAATGCTCCATGTCTGAAGCATGTCATCAAATGCACCTGCTATGACTTGGCCAGTGTGCAAACCCCTAAACTGCGTTGCTTGTAAAACGACTCTCTGGGGAGTAAAATTCTCATCAATCCACTGTGCTGTTAAACTTATAAGAGACATTGGGCTGACACTGCTAGTCAGTGGTGAAGCTGAAGGCCGAAATGTCCTGCAACAGGTTCCTGATGTGCTTTTTCACCAAGTCATGCAGCTATGGTAATGTGGTATCTGTAATGTGGTGACGGCTGGGAATCTCAAGTACACCAAGAAAATGACGAAATCCTGGATTATTTACAACTGACAATGGTTGGTCATCAAGAGCAATGAACTGGGTAAGAGCTTCTGTTATTGTTACAGCCCGTGGGTTGTCTCTGGACATTTTCTCTCGCATCTCCAGCGTTTGCTGTAAACTTGGTTGTTGCTGTTTCCAGCTGCTAGTGTGAGATTTATTTCTTTGTTTTATATTTTGTATAAGATTTTTAAATGCTTTCTTTTATTTTAAATGTTTACGTGCGATTAGCCAAATTTATGTTATGAGTCATGTATATTTCAGTTTAATTGTGTTGAGTATGAGAAGTGGTGTTGTTGCACTTGTGCGAGTGATGTACTGAGTTCATGGTGGGGTCAGGGGACATGTGCAAGTGGAGAGCACGAAAAAGTTTCTGTCAGTGATCCATGTGGAAATGTAGCTCTGACAATAAAGTTAGGAAAAGCTTTATTTCTACATGTGTATAACGGGTTCATTATTCGAACCTGTTTAGAGATTGGACCTTCACGAGTTCTCCTTAACCCCTCTTACACTAGCATTAGCAAACTCTTTGTACTCGGCGTTATGTTTGTTCTTTAGATGTTTAATCAAATTGCTTGTGTTAAATGAGCTATTTTATTTTTTACCCCTCCTCTTGACAGTTTAGCAGAGCATAGTTTGCAGTCTGCTCTACTTTTATCATCATCACTTATCTTAAAATATCTCCAAATTGATGACATTGCTCCTCTTCCGAATACCTGCCCAACTGATGAGAGGTTAGGCTATGTCACGTGGTCAAAGTGGTATCGGTGCGGTTGTATCGGGGTCGTTTTACGAGTACGAGTACATGAGCACAGTATCGTGCCGAGTCTCGAGTACTGGTATCGGTGCATCCCTACTTGTAATAGTCCAATTTTCACAATTAGGAGTTAACTGGACATGTACTTGTGGCTGTAAATGGGTCTAACTCAATTCCTCCTTTTTTCCCTGGTTCCTCCTTAGGAGCAATCATTCCGGAAGGAGGCACAAATTAACTACCAGAAATGAATGAAATTTGGTCTGAAAGGTTCAATTTAACCTCAAGACAACAATTAAACAACTGGTGAAGGAGTTGAAGGCATCACATACCAAGATATATACAGTAGATCCACAATTCCTACATTGTTGGCCTGTTGTGCAAGGAAGACACCACTATTCTAGGACCTACATAAACAAGTATACAGATGATCACCTGTCTTTTGGAGGAGTTTTCTGGTCTGATGAAAAACAATTGCAATGTCTAGCCATAATAATCAGCGCTAATGATCAGAGGAAGAAAGTTATTAATCTGAAGCACACCATCCCAACTGTGAAGTAGGGAGGTGGCAGTATCAAGGGACTGTTGACCTTCAAAATATAGATGGCATTTTGAGGAAGGAAGAGTATTTAGAAATACTGAAGCAAAATCTCAAGTCATCAGCCAGAAAATTTAAATTTGGTTTCAGTTGGGTCTTCCAGCAGGACAATGATCCTAGGCACATGTCCAAAGTTGTAACAAAATGACTTAAAGACAACAAAGAGGAAATATTAGAGTGGTCATCAGAAACCCTGACCTAAATCCCACAGAAAATTTGTGGACTGAACTGAAAAACCATGTCTGAGCAAGGAGGCCCACATACTTGACTGAGTTAGATCAGTTCTGTCAGGAAGAATGGGCAAAATGCCTGGCATAGTACTGTGAAAAACATGTAAATGATTACTCCAAGAGTAACCTGATTCAATTTCAGCCATTTAAAGGCCATGCACTTATATACTAAAAAAGTGTATGCAAAACTTGACCCACTGAAAAGCTGAAAGCTGAAGTGAACAAAGCCCAAAATAAAACCCTAATCTATTATTATGAAATTACCTTAGGTCACCACATTACCTTAACATCGGAAAACTATGGTAAGATTTCATGTTACCATACTTCTGTCTTTCTTTATCTTATGTGTATGTCATTTTTTGGCCTCAACTGTACTTGGTAGAACCTTTGCTGGCAATTACAGCTGCAGCAACGCTCCACTCCTGTCAGTCAAGAAAAAGATTTGCAGGCTTCAGTGTGTACAGACTCATCAAAACTGGACAGTTGAAAACTGTAAAAAGACAAATCAATGTTTTTCATATCTTGCCCAGTTTTCGTGAGCCTGTACCCACTGTAGCCTCAGATTGCTCTTCTTGACTACTAGGAGTAGATCCTGATGCGGTATTCTGTTGTTGTAGCCCATCATTCTCAAGGTTTAAAGGTATGTCCTTTCTGATATGCTTTTCTGCACACCATGGTTATAAATTGTGGTTATTTGAGTTACAATAGCAGTTCTATCAGCGTGAATCAGTCTGGCCATTTACTGACATCTCTCAGTAAAGTGTTTCTGCCCACTGAACTGCTGCTCACTGGTTTTTGCACCATTCTGTGTACACAATAGAGACTACTGTGTGTGAAAGTCCAGTAGTCCAGAAGTTTCTGAATTACTGAAACCGGCCTAGCACCCACCACCATGCCACAATCACTGAGTCACATTTTCCCCATTCTAATGGTCGACGTGAACATTAACTGAAGCTGTTGTCCTGTTTCTGCATGATTTTATGCATTGCACTGATGCCACATGTTTGGCTGATTGGATAATTGCATGAATGAAAAGGTGTACAGATTAGTGTGTACACTACATGGTGAGCATAATCCAATTAAGTCTGTTTCAGTTTCAAAACAAAGAACATCTAACAGGGATGAAAGCTAATTCAAGGCACTGTATATAGTTTACACAATAGTTTATACAATTGGACTGCTTCTGTGTCCATTTTGACTATGCTATGGGGATGATCTATTGCTTCCCTACTGACGAATTCTTTACAGATCCTGAGTTCTGTACTTATTGCTGATGTACTTAAGAGGATTCAGACAAAGGACAAAGCATGCAAATGGTTGACAAAGTAAAATAACTAAAGACAATGACAAATTGGATGTTAAAAAAAGCAAATAAATATTCATGCATAGCTTAAGAACCAGCTCCTGCCAGTCAGTAGAACTGTGTAATGAAATCAGTCACACAATGATTAAAATAAATGTGTCATAATAACACTTAAATTATGATTATTTGGAAGTTAACTAAACTGTTGTAATAATTGTTGGCTTTGTCTTTGGGCAGCATGCCAGTAAGGATTGGAAAGTTCCACTGGTAATGGCTCCCGTCACTGAGCTACTGCATTGTATAATACTGAGTGAAGTGCAAGAGAGGTTGAATATAAACACTTGAGAAAGATACACAGTATACGGAAAGAACATGACAGCATGTATGCCATACACATACATACATTCAAACCAAAGACACCTCAAAGGCCAGGCAAACGACAAACACTATAAATCAAAAGTTGTTTTTTTTTAACGATGGGAAGAGAATGTTATCCAGGCACAATTGACTGATTCTACACATGTGAAGCGATTAAAATAATAAATGAATAAAGATTCTAACTCCTTAGAAAGATCCAGTATCCTAGCGCAGTTTTTTTTACCTGGTGATGAGCAGGCACTCTGCGCTCCTACCCCGCATTGATCTGTGTATCAAGATGACCTCACTGCAATTACCATTGAAATGGGTGACACATGAGGGGGTAAACAACAAACAAAGCAATAAACAAGCAAACACAAAGAGAGCACATGGGTATAATAGGACCTGGTGCAGACTGTAATTATCTTTTGAACCACAGTAATATGAACATGATAGTGGCGTACATTTTATGGCGCACTGTTCAAACATACCACCCCCTGTAATTATTCAGCACAAAAATGAGGCGAAGGAAAATAGCCCACGTTTCTCTGGACAAAATTAACAGTACGTTAGCAGCCATGTAACCTGGTGAGATTAGGATGAATATGGGCTTTAGTGAAAAATAGTTTCTAGGGAATGTCGGGTAAATATATTCAGGATGAATTTAAATGCAGGTCTTTGACAAAGGCAAGCTTTCATAATATCAAACTGGGAATAAAACGTGGCTCCTGCTGTTTCAATCTTGATAAATGTGTAGCAAATAAAGAAACTCAGAAGAAGCACTGAAACTCACTGTATCTGAAAGATGTTTAATATTCTGATAACATGTACACAGAAGATTAGCCCATAATACAGTGGTTCCCAGCACTAGTCCTCGAGAACTTCTGTGCTGCATTTTTAGCATTTCTGTACTCTTACACACCCATATCGACACAGCAAAAAAGGTTAATTAGTTGGTTAATTGGATCAAATATTGGCTTGAATTGAGAGAAGTACTCCATGACCAAAACTGGAAAATACTACTGTAAGGAAACAGTACTCATATACAAGCACAAGCATGTCTTTACCTGTCATCCACATATTCTCTCTCCTGACCATGCTCATGGTAGCGGGTTGGTGAACGAGACCTGCTGCTATGCTGTGCCTCATCCAAACTCCTGTAGAGAAAGACAGAGACAGGTTAATTGTTTACAAATGTTAGGAATGTATGTTTTTTTTTTGTTTGTTTTTTCAAGCCTGTACGGTATAAGTATGGGTGTAGATCAGGATATAGATAATGCAGGGCATGTTCCTACTAAACTCAAGGGGCTACCCAATTGTTGCTACCAATATTTTGACTGATATACAAACAAAGGTTAGTCTTAGTCTCTTAAACTCCTTCAATTGGACATATTTTGTACACTTTTCTGGTCACAACCTTTAGTATCTTAAAGGGTGGAATCTGTTTGGCTATCTGCACTTCGGTATGCTAGATTCCAAAAAGAAAAACAAACTGTGACCAAATGAGCTTTTCAGAAAAAGATATAAGCATTGGAAAGAAATGATTTCAGAATCCTATCTTTAAAAGTCAATAAAGAGGCCTGTGTAAACTACTTAATGATGAGTAAAGGAGATAATCTTGTGTCAGAAAAGGTCTGTGATTTGTCATCTTCCATGTCAGTCAAATGACCTCTGTCTTTGAAGGTAAACAGTTCTGAGCCACCTTAATTGACCAAATGTTCCGGCTTCTATAGCATTGTTCTTGCTTGCAACACAGCACACTGACGTGACATTGATGTCAAGCTAACTGTTTATGTCTTTTAAAAGGCACTCATTTAACTGACTTGGGAAAAAGCCCATTGCTCTGGCTCCATCTCCATCACTCACCAGACAAAAAATATTTGAAGAGAGAGGGATGGAAGATGGTGGGGTAGCTGCAAAATCAGCGAAATATCATAGAACGTTTGGTGCATAATATCAAGCCGTGTATGTGTCATAGTTTAAATAGTTATACTGTCGTAAACTCAAACTCCAAAAAATGTACAATAAATTACCACTGCTCCTGTGCTAAGGTAAAATTAGCTACCAGTTTTCTCTTGCTAATCTACAAGTATAACAACTAGTTAGCTAAACAGTGCTAGGATATAATATCTCCACTTCCCAAATTTAATGTGAGGATTTTGCCAGCAACATGCTTTCTGGAAAAACTGAACAATTAATATAAGGGGCTTTTCTATTTATAGAAACAGACAGTAGGCTGAAAAGGAGGAACTGAAGTGGAGATCGGTGAAAATAACTGACGAATTTGAGTTAGTTTGGGTTTGTAAGGGGTAGTAATTTAAAAACCTGGTAAGTCTCGATATTTGATGTTTTTATATTTATTTAATTGCACATATTAGAATCTACATAATATATTAAATTGTATTTTAATAGCAATGCATGTAAACTGGAAACTAGAAACACTTTAGTTCAGAAGAGAACCAAACGGAAAAAAACACTATATGGCCAAAAGAATGTGGATAACTTTGTGTCTTTATGCTTTAGCATTACAATTTCTCTTCACTGGAACTACAGTGCCTTGCAAAAGTATTCGGCCCCCATGAACTGTTTGACCTTTTGCCACATTTCAGGCCTCAAACATAAAGATATAAAACTGTAATTTTTTGTGAAGAATCAACAACAGGTGGGACACAATCATGAAGTGGAACAAAATTCATTGGATATTTCAAACTTTTTCAACAAATAAAAAACTGAAAAATTGGGCGAGCAAAATTATTCAGCCCCCTTTATTTAATACTCTGTAGCGCCACCTTTTGCTGCGATTACAGCTGTAAGTCGCTTGGGGTATGTCTCTATCA
>JAFFST010054013.1:30471-42517 GCA_022414735.1 Noturus placidus
ACTTAAGTGTGACAAACATGCAAAGGAACAGGAAATGAGGAAGGGGGCAAACACTTTTTCACACCACTGTATTTGTGTCTATGGTCATGAAAGTGCTGAAAAAATTACTGCCCATGATCGTATGAGCTTTTTTTTCTTTTACAATATGATCACAAAAATGGCATAATTAGTCAGGTTTATTTAGAGCCTGGCTATGCATATGTTCAGATCATATACATGAGGTGGCCTGGGGAAACCCACTGGATGTCACTGCGGCTCAATTCTGACAATTAAAAAATGATGAAAACTCCATCCATTGACCAAATCCACTGAACAAATCCATTGACCAAATGGATTTTTTTTGCCTATGACATACTTTGACACCGCAACTTTATCACGTTAGGTAGTTAATGAGCCAGTTTAACAAACATGGCTGTAAAAACGGTCAGTCAAGAATGACGATGAGGCTCAGTTTCGTCAAATGCTGTAACTGACATTTACTTTAGGAAATAACACTAGAGAGACTGACATGGATGACTTATGATCAAAGTGATTACTTGTTTTCCAATGTAAACATACAATCATTGATCAAGTGTGTCATATTTACTATTGTTATATTTTATTACATGTTAAATTAAATCAGTATATAGCAGCTGCTATAGTCAGAATTTAAAATGCTATAACTTTACTTGTGCAAAGGAGAAACATGTTCCAGTTCAGGAAAGCTTGTAGTTTTCCCAGGCCACCACACATAATCTGGGGTAAAATACCTGCCTTAATTATTGAGGATGAGTATAAGATATATAAGCCTGAGCACCTTCTATCAGGAAGGAAGTACATTTTGACGTAAGGGTTCCTGGGTCGTCCATCCAGTCTGGGGGGCAGGTCTTTGGCCTGCAGCACGTTCACAATCAACTGATGGCCAACTTTATCATACCACATTTTCACCTGCAAGAGACGCAAGCAAAGCTATTTATGTACAGCTAATTTATTAAAAGGCAAACCTAAAACACTGAAGTAAGATCAGGCTGGTATTGTATTGGTATTGTATCCACCGAGAGCTGTCCAGGGAGCAGCTGAGGAGCGTCTCTCAGACCACTGGGACTTGAAGGGGACATGACAGATATAGATGGTCGCTCCATCTTCTGAGATTCGAAGGAACTTGAGCCTGCTGTAGAGACACAAAGACAACAAAGACGTCACTAAAATTATAACGGACATCATGCTAACGAGAAGGTAGGGGAAAAGCAAATATTTCAGGCCAGAGTGTTTAAAACAACACTCACTAGATTCTAATGGAGGATGTGATGTTTCAGGTATTCTAGGTATATCACTGAAAAGAAAAGAAAAACACAGTCATTAACAAGCACAGCAACCCCCCCTTCCACACACACACAACACACACACACACACACACACACACACACACACACACACATACACACACAACTGTGAAGACCAAAGGCAGAGTTTAAAATAAATATTATAGGATCAATTGTTAAAAACATGGACTAATCCAGTCTTCAAGAGTCTATGCTTTCTATGATTAAACTAACTGAGAAAAATAGGGAGAGATTCAGGAGATCAAATCATCTCATGGAGTTTGTTTTACTTACTGGTAAGATTTATACAGCCTATGCAATTATTTGGAGAGTAATAAATGAAAACATGATTTTAAAGAGGTAGGAGGATGGTGTGAAGTAAAATATCATGACTAATGATTGAAACTAAGTAGGATAGAAACATAAATTACTGCAGAAGTTCATAATGCTTAAGTAGGCTAGTCTGAGCAAACACTCATGAATAGATGAATCTAAAACAAATCCTAAGGTGATTTGTTACTGAAATAGCACTTGTTTCTAAAAAGAAAATTTCATTGATAATACTAAGAAGATAATGGAGACTTACCCAATGGGCCTTGAAACGACTAATTTAACTTGGGGTTCCGTTTGCGACTCCAAGATAATATTGTAAACCTCCTTCGTGGTTAATCCAGGCAATGATTTACCATTCCACTGTAGCACCTCATCTCCTAAAGACAATAAAACACTATATTGTCAAATTAGAGAAGTATACAACAATCGTAAATGTGGACAATCCTAAAAATTACTAATGATTAATAAATGTTCCTCAATCCCTCTCACTCATGACCTATGATTTCCGCTGACTCCACACAATAAACAATAATAATGGCTGGTTAACTAATTAGTCGCAGTGATTTTTTTTCTTTTGTAATGGTCCAAAAAGATATCAGCTCTTGTTAGCTAGTAGCCAGTTATCATCAGCATCGCCAAAACAATCTTTGAAAATGTGCTCTTGGAGTAATGCACTATTGGCAAGGTCTCTCAAAGAATGACCTCATATTAAAGTTGTTAAACATTTTTCAACTTCTAAAATGACAATGACTCAAAATACAGCCGGGAAAATGCATTCTGTTAATGTAGCTTACTTGATTGGCTGAAGATTTGTGCAATGTTTCATTTTTTTATTTGTGATAAATTTACAAAATGTTGTGAAAACCTTATTGAAAGACTTATTATGAAAGGATTATTATCATGGAATATTAACAGTAGATTGATGATTAAAAAAAATATATGCAATCCATTTTAGAGTAAAGCTCTGAGTATAATAAACTAAGGAAAAATATGAAGGTTTTCATCATCAAAACATGGAATTTTAGATCAAATCAGACCTTTCTAACTGAGACCCCTCTTTTTTTTTCCAGGGGCACAAACGTGGTAGGAATATCACACAAAGATGTTGATGATAGTACTGCAGTAATGTCTCCTTGTTGCTTATTTAATCATGTGATTAAACTGAATATGACTTATCATATCTCCCATATTCATTTTAATGAGCTCTAGAGCAGGGGTCTTCAATGTTTTCCAGGCCAAGAACCCCCAAACTGATGGCGAGGTGGAGCAAGGACCCCCCTAATTATATATATTGTATGAAATTTTGTTATATCAAACTGGTACCAAAACTTTCGCGACCCCCATGCAGTACCTCCACGGACCCCCTAGGGGTCGCGGACCCCCTGTTGAAGACCTCCGCTCTAGAGTATAACACAGTTTTCACACACACTTACAGATGAACACAATTAATGCAGAGGTGATCTCACCTGCTCGTAAATGGCCCACCACATCTGCCAGGCTTCCTTTTTTAACTTTGGTGATGAAGGCCCCGAGTCTCCCTGTTTCTGTGATCTTCCCCCCTACCACCTACTCGCACCACAGCACACCACAACACAGCACACAGCAAAATATCACTTACTTGACTTGTGACCTATTACACCCTATATAATTGAATATAATAGATTATACACTCACCATCACTTTATTAGGAAAACATGTACACCTGCAAATTCATGCAACTATCCAATTAGCCAACTGTTGAAGCTGACATGAAGGATCAGGGGATCCCAGGGAGCATCGGGCACAAGGCGGGGTACACCTGGACAGGGTTCCAATCCATCGCAGGATGCACAATCACATACACCAAGCAGCCTACCATGCATGTCTTTGGACTGGGGGAGGAAACCGGAGTACCCAGAGGAAACCCCCGCAGCACACACAGGGCCACAGTGCGAATCAAACCCCTGACACTGGAAGTGTGAGGTGAACATGCTAACCACTAAGCCACTAGGTACCACCAAGTGCGCCCTAAGGTAACCCAAATAACCTTTATTTACAACAGAAGTGCGGCAGAATAACATCTCAGAATATGCAACATATCAGACTTTGAAGCTAACTCCTGTTAGTCAAGAACAGGAATCTGGTGAATAAGTTTTGGTGAGACAGTTTTGGTATTCTTGCCTGACAGGAATAGAACCTGACGTAGTTGATGTATGCCATCTGTTTCAAGGTTTGATACGTTGCGCATTCTGAAATGCTTTTTTATTCAGTATGGTTGCAAACAGTGGTCATATGAATTAACGCAGCCTTCCTGTCAGCTCAAATCAGTATGGCCATTCTCCACTGACCTCTCTGTGTAAATTCTAGGAAATATTGCCTGCAAATCCCAGTTGATGAGTAGTTTCTGAAATCAGCCTGTCTGTCACCAACATCTATGCCATGATCAAAGTCACTGAAATAACATTTTCTCCTCTTTCTGATGTTTGATGTGAACATTAACTGAAGCTCTTGACATGTCTCTGCATGATTTGTACAGGTATACAGGTATTCATAATAAAGTGGACACTAAGTGCATATTACACTAGAAGTAAACATTGGGTCACAACTGATTAGGACAACGTTTCAAAACTTACTTTTATTTTGTCAAAGCATAAAGGTACATTTATCATTTATAAATGGCCACGGTGCACCATTAATGTTCAATCACAGTGCTGGCATGAGTGTGCTGTTTGTGCTTTTGTGTTTATGTGTATATTAATGATTGGAATTGTTTTTGGAGCTGTGTGTGTCTCCTAACCTTTAGCCCCAGCAGTGCTCCAGCCTCTTTGGGCATGGCCGTGCGCTTGCTTAGGGTAATTCGGCCGATTAAATGATCACCTTCCTTGGAGGGCTGCCACGTAACCGGATGCTGAGAAGAACAATGCAGTGATTTAATCCCTTCAGAGGGAACTCTTACACAGACACTGCTTTACTGCACTTGGAACAATTAAATTCCATACATAAACTTACAGCTGTATGTTACGTAAAACTCAAACTTCACACTATATGCACACACACGCACACACACACACACACACACACACACACACACACACATATGCACACAAAATTCTCAACATAAATGACCTCATTTGTGAATGCTGCATGATTAAAAACTACTTTCACACAGACCAGATACATACACTCAGTGCTTGAAATTAACTTTATATTTCACCAGCAACTTGGCTCGCTATTATGCAGTCAGGATTTTCCCTCACCAAAACATTTCTGCCCTGCATCTAACTCTAGAATATTTTTTTTCAATTACAATCAGTTGTCTTAGTTGCACTATTTTAGATTTTGTGCCATCTATTACATAACTTTCTTAGCCAGTCTGTTCACACAAGCTGTCGCCACATTTGAGTGAATAGAAATCAGAATTTGTATCTATCTATGGGGTAAACTAGCATGAGATTGGTCAAGCTGATGTAGAGTTTGTGAGAGAATCCCTGTTAGAATGATATAACAAACTCCAAAAAGATAGCATCAAATATCAGGAACAGAGGTTTTATTGTGACAGGAAAATGGTGTCTAAACATGCAACAAGTTCAAGCCATTGCAAAAACTATAAATCAGACTTTTAATAATAAATCTAAAGCCTTAGTCTCTGTGAGAAAAGAACTATAGAGGGGTTGTTTAACCATTGAGTTCCAAATTGTGTCCACTGAAATACAGTATGTTAATCATTATAGAATGTTTTGGACTGATTCAAATGATCATTGGGGCGGCTGTGGCGCAGTTGGTAGAGCGGGTGGTCCACTAATCGTATGGTTCGCGGTTCGATACCCGGCCCGGATGACTCCACATACCGAAGTGTCCTTGGGCAAGACACTGAACCCCAAGTTGTTCCCGATGGCAAGCTAGCACCTTGCATGGCAGCTCTGCTACCATTGGTGCGTCTGTAAATGGGTGAATGAGACACAGTGTAAAGCGCTTTGGATAAAAGCGCTATATAATTGCGCCATTTACCATTTATCTGCCATCACCTCTGTGCAATCAGTGCAATCAGTACCACATGATTATTCTCATGAGCTGGAAATACTTACATGCCACACAGTGGGATCCAGACGATAGCACTCCCAGTCCCCTGAAACACAGTGAAAGACAGGACATAGAGTCAATTGGAGCACAGAGAGCAACACAAACACAGCTTTCCCCTGACTGGTGGGCTACAGCTTTATGCTAGCCAGGATACACACTCTCCAACCTTGCTGTTTACACTCGCAGCACTCTGTTTATTGAAGATTAGGACTCTAGAGTGGTACTCTCTGCCAAGCTGTCACCCTAAAACACGCCCCACTCTGTTCACCCTGCACGACGACAGCAACTGGCGGACTTAATGGAGCTTCTGTGCTGGTCAGCTTGTGTTTGAGCAGTGCCTGAACAGTGCATTATAGTGAATAGTGTCTTGACAGTGGAAACTTGATGACATGAACCATACATAGAGACATAGTGGTAGTCTCAGGTCTTTCGATGATGTTGGCTATGAATTTACTCTTTGCATGTTTTATGGAGGGGCACCATGTGTGTGTTCCTCTATACTGACCATTTTATGCGGAATTCTCAGCACATGGGGCATCTTGGCTATGACATCAGTGCAGTAAGTTCATAGTTTAGCTATACCATGTTTGAAGAATTATGTAAAACTATACAAGTCAGTCTTGAAATAAGATTATTTATTTATTCGTTTATTTATTTATTTATTAGAAAAGATAACTATCAAAACCAGTGCAATAGTTCCTCAGGGACATTTATGCTCTATGACAAACTGAACAGCTTTTCAAAATATATTAATATTTTGGCAGTGTAGACACTTGTACAAATGCCATTCATAGTTTCTTAAGCTCCTGTAAGACCATCAAGTATTTGTTGCTAACTCAGGCCTCACACCAGACTAAAAAAGGAACCCATACTGAAAAGGACATGGGTTGTTTGGAATGTTTGACTAACCACTCACTGCTTTCATCTCCCAAGTCCTCCCAGCAAGGCTCCATAACTCTTTGAATTAAAAGACAAGTTCAGTTGATGTGTATGACCCGAAAGGAAGAAAAGGAGCTATGGAAAATGATAAGGTCTATGTGGCTTACTTACAAGTATGCCAGATGCTGGATTGTATACAGAATGTGTCTTTCTTTAAAAAGACTCCTCTTTTTCTAACCCAGATCTGTTATGAAATGTGCTGTCCTATAAAAGTTTCTCTAAAATAAAGAACAGTTTTTTTTTACATTTAATGTTAATGATATCAGCGGTGGATTTATAAACTCACAGACAATCCAGACAGAAAAAGTCAATAGCAACCATAATGACATTATAAATATGAGTCAGTGTAGAATATACACACTCAGTGTAGAATATACACACTCTACAGGAACAGTCACTATTATATTCATAGAAATATATACTCATATATTTTAATTAATAACAGATTAGAAAAATACAAATTGTCACACAAGTAGTTGTTTAGCTTATTTTCACAGCGGTTTCGTGTTATATTCCCACGATCGAGATGCCCTCTCAAGTGCAAGATCTGCAAGGAGGCAGCATCAGATGAAGATTTACAGCTAGTGCTTGAGTGTCCCAATTATTAACTGCATTGTTTTAGAAAGAGAGGAAGGCAAAAACACTGATTTGATTCTAAAAAATGATGTTTACATGTATCTCGATTAAGTCTATTTTTACTCCCACTGGTATTAAAATACATTGGGCTGATTTCCTTTCCTTTCCTGTTCTAATACTACTGTATTCGTAACCACTGTAGTTTCAGCTAGTACACATGCATAGCATATACTGAGTATAAATCTCCAAAACTCTAACCTTCAGTAACAATCGACAAACATCTGCATTTTACATTTGAGTACTACTGATCACCAGTTCAAGTTCCACTTATTATACTACTATGAGTCAAAACAAATCCCTCAGTCACATTATACATTAATCACAAAATGTCATTCTCAAAAGATCATTCAAAATATTTCAGAAACAATATGTACAAATAAAACAAGAGAAATTCATATCAATAGATATCAATCACCAGTCCAACTCTGCTCATATCCTCTGTATGGAACTATCAGACTTTTTACTTACTGCGTTAATGAAATCTCTGAGTCTGATTAAGTCCTGCTACAATGATAACAATGAGTTGGTGTACTGTTCATTCTGTTTCTCTCTGTGTGTCTGCAGTTTACATTTCATCTCTGGCTTGTGTTGATATGCTGACCTTTTATGTCTGTGTGCAACCACTTTGTCTGGCAAGCAGCATGCTACCATGAGCACACCCTTCTCTGCCCTACAGTACTTATTAGTTTAGCTCATCTGTTAAACAAATTATTGACTGTACATTATATAAGCAAAATGATATACTGTATCCATGCTTGGCTAAGAGTGAAATCACAATCAGTTTACAGTGTGTTTAATATTCTGAGCTTCCTCTCTTCCTGTCAGATACAAGTTAATGTGATTCAAATCCATATTCATATTAAACTTTTTTTTTCAGAACAGGGATGTATGTCAGAAGCCAGCCCATTTTTATGAACAGTGATAGATTGGGGGGAAATGTAAAACGTTAAAGAAATGTAAGTTATAATAACAAGATGTTTAGTGTGTTAGGTTTCACAAGGATACATAGATAACTGAAGTTTGGGACAACTTCCATTTTCCTATCTTTAAATTCCCATCTCTGCCTTTTGTTCCTCGTGAGAGATTTCACACCCACCACCTCCCCATCTCCTCCCTACTGTTCAACAACTCCTACCCAAATCTGTTCAGTCGGGGTCTGGCTGTCTAGTGTAAAGCAGAAGCCGCCCAGAACTCCTGCACAAGTTCTCAAAGTTCTCACCCCAAGAAAGTTCCATGATCCATACCACACAATTGATTTGCAAATGTTTTCCATCATCACAATTTTTAAAAATAACCCAGTAGAATATGTTAACTTATAAATATTGAAAAAATAGCAGTTAAAATGCATTTCCCTTTCTCATTGCAATATAAATATTCTGTAATCATTTGTGTGCAAATCTGTTCTATAACGCAGCCAGACTGCTTGGCAAATCTTTGCTTATTCTTGATACTGCTGTTATAAGCACCATTTTGTAGACAATATGGTCACGGGCAAACTTGTTTTCAGAATATGTTTTATATTGTTTACATATATTGGCATACACCCACAATTATTTATTGATTGATTTATTTTTTAAACATTTTATAATTGCACCATTTCTTAAGATAAACTTTAAATATGATAATTTTTTCCATAAAAGAAATCATAATCATGGGACATGCAAACTTTTACTCTTTACTGTATTTTTTAGATTAAAAATTGTTGAACATATATTAAACAGTAAAATTAATGGAGCTTCTCAGTGCAGCTCACCTCTCTCACTGATGCTCTCGATCTCTCCATCCTCACAGCTAGTGTACTCGGGCGTAGAGCCGCCTTCCTCCTCGGAGCTACTGACTGACATTTGCCGCTTGTTCCCTCCACGCTTTGACTTGTAGGGGCGGGGTGGGGGAGGCCGCAGGCATTCTGATTGGTCAGAGCTGAGAGAGTCATTACGTAGCATGCTCTCAGCTTTTTCCCGCTTGGCCTTACGTGCTATACCAGCCGAGCCTGGCTCCAGGTGGCTTGGCTGAAGCTTCCTGTCCCTTTCAGGAGGTTCCCTGAGTTCAGGGGTTCCGGTGGGAGCAGCAGGACCTACACGGAACCCTGGGGCAGGTGGCTGAGGGGCGTGGTTAGGTTTAGGAGCTTGCACTGCAGATCCTATTGTGCCCCCCACGGTCCTCTCCCCCATTACCCCTTGCTGTTTGCTCTCCAGAGATGATTGGCGCTCCTCTGCCCACCTCCGGCCTGCTCTATTCTCTGTGACCGCCTCGATAGCTTGCCTCTCATTCATGCCTGTCTCCACTTGTCTGAGCCGTGGTGCTTTTGGATGCACTCGTTTCTCCTGCTCCATCGGCTGGGCCTTGACAGGATGTTGTGGAGGGTTAGCCTCGTTTCGTTGCTCCTCTCGCGATGGCCTCTGCTCAACTTCTGTCCTTCTCAGCTCCACTACACTTCCCTCCAGGTCAACGTAGCTCTGGTCCTGTGATCGGGCTTTAACCAGACAGCGAGCCTCTCGACGAGCCTCCCCAGCCTCCCAGTCCTGTGTAGGTTGTGAATGGAGTTTGGGCAATCCCCTGCGCCTCTCCACTCTCTGTACCGGCTTGCCGTTCTGGTCTGAGGTTGATGATTGCTTTTTCCTGGTAAAGCAACAAAAGTGGAGGATCAGAGAGACTGAAAATAGAAGAGGGGGATATTGTGCTTCACAAAGAGCACATAAAAGGATTGCTACTCATGAATTATACATATTATTCAGATCTATGCACAACGTGATTCAAATGCATGTATGACAAGCAATAACCACAATAAGTAAATAGCACCCTGAGGAAAATGAACTGAATGGAAACTAAATTCTTATAATTCCCAGCGAATAAACACCAACTATGTATATTATCCTGCACAGAATCTAGCCTCCTGTTCCATGAGTCTTTTATTTATTCCAGTATGCTAAACTAAATATTTCCTTCTCTATCTTCAAACTTCATGTAGTGTGATGAAAATGCAGCAGAAGAAATAATCTCTCTGCCTAAGAACAAAACCGAGAACAAATATCAAAACTATAAGAAGCAGGAAATTTAGTGAGTGTCTTTTTTTTTCTTTTTTTCCCCAAAAGATTCCATTGATAAAAATTGATTTTAAATCACTACAACCTTTCTCGTGGTGGTTCACTGCGGGATCGGGATGAAGGCATGTTGGCCTGTCCAGCAGCAGGGCCTTTGCTTGTATTTTTGGGCAGCTGGTTGTCCTGGGCAGTGGAGGCAGAGGAACCAAAAGGAATCTGAGACCTAGAGCGCACTTTCTTTTCTCCTGCTGGATCTGCACACCTGGCTGGCTCGTTCACTGCTGTCTCCAGGGCCGTAGACTTTGCCTTTGGCCCCTGTTCTGCAAACCATTCCCCTGAATTAGTGAGAATGTCCTGCTGCTTACGGCACTTGTTACATACCCACATCACCTGCAGAGAGCAGAGCACTGTAAACATGCTGAGCTTTAAAAAAAAGGATTTCACCTAGATAGCATATTGTCTAGACATAGAGCAGCACCATAATAAAAACATTTATTAATAACATACATATTGCAACAGGTCAAACAAAATTATAAAGAATAGCCTACATCTTTGTGGAATGTATTAACTGTTCACTCTCAGATCCTAATAGAAGTCCAAATGAGTGCTTTATTAAGGCAGGCACACTTCCAGGGTAAAACCATAAAAGCATAAAGATGAAAGTATTAACTGTAGAACATAAATATGTGGTGCACTACAAGTACCTAGTTAGAGTGATAAAGACTTTGGCCTTTTCTGATTAGATTAGATGTGGATTTCAATAACTGGAAAGGTTTCAATATCCATCCATCCATCCTCTTCCGCTTACTCCTTTATCAGGGTCACGGGGAACCTGGAGCCTATCCCAGGAAGCATCAGGCACAAGGCGGGGTAAACTTTGGACATGGTGCCAGTCCATCACAGGGCACAATCACATACACACTCACACCCATTCATACACTATGGACACTTTAGACACGCCAATCAGCCTACCATGCATGTCTTTGGACTGGGGGAGGAAACCCGTACCCGTAGGAAACCCCCGATGCACGGGGAGAACATGCAAACTCCGCACACACATGGCCCCGGTGGGACTCAAACCCTGGAGGTGGGAGGCAAACGTGCTAACCTCTAAGCCACCGTGCGCCCAGGTTTCAATATAATTAAATCATTTCTAATTTTTCCCAGTTCACTGAACATGTCATAATAAACACTTCTAAAGCTACTTTTCAAATTTTAAACTAAAGTCTTTTAAACACAATATAAACAATAAAATAGTGTCCAAAAATATTAATTTAATTATTTACTAAGCAAACAAACAAACACATATGTGGCAAGTTGTGGAACAACTGTGGAAGTTATTTATTTTGTCTTTATTAATAGCACATTCATGAAGTTTAAGGCTATCATCTTACCTATTGAGAAGTGCATTTTTCTAGATCTACTTAATATAGCAGCATTTGCATTAAAACCATTATGAAGCAACATTTCAACTCAGCTTATTACTTCTTATGTAAGTGAAGTTGTACTGAAACGTGAACCAAATTAATCTTTTTTATAAACTCAAACCAAAGTAGTTATCAATTTTGCATTTATAAAAACTATTTTTAAGCACATACAGTGGTGTGAAAAAGTGTTTGCCCCCTTCCTCATTTCCTGTTCCTTTGCATGTTTGTCACACTTAAGTGTTTCGGAACATCAAACCAATTTAAACAATAGTCAAGGACAACACAAGTAAACACAAAATGCAATTTGTAA
>JAFFST010054013.1:48882-65406 GCA_022414735.1 Noturus placidus
TGTGTTTGTGTGATGGGTGAATGAGGAGGACACCGAGATCGTGGTCGTCACAGTAGTGAAGCTTTCCTTTATTTATGAACATCAAATCATTGCAGCACCTTTCCACAAGGAAACGGAACTGAACCAACGACAGCTCCACCCATGCAAAGAAGGGCTCACTCACACAATGAATCTAACTGAACACAGCTCCCCCCTAAGGCTGGGAGAAACATTTCACATCTTCCCTACATATATATATAAATAAACCAAGCATGACACATATATTGATAAGAGTGGAATTTTCCAGAGCATCTTGTATATGCATCAGGTGATATTATCTCTCACACACACACACACACACGCACACACACACGCACACACACACAAACAGGATATTAACAAGAGGCATGTGTCTCAGACCCCTCATTGTCCGGCATCTCCTCTCTCTGGTGTTTCAAATAGCACAAGAACAGAACAAGATAAGGAAAATGGAAACTCAATACCCAGTTATATAAGGAATATGGGAACATATGGCAGATTTCCCAGCCAGTCAAATAAGGAATAACTAGGAAAGGTGATTTTACTGCCATAAAGCTCTATACATCTGCACAAATACTTTGTACTGTTTCTTCTACAAGTGGACAAAGTTCTAAGGTTCGTTTTCTGTTTAACCTTGTGTCACTTGTGCCATTTTTGCAACCACTGAGTGAGCATAAACTTCCCCTTCTCAAGCTCAGTACATAAAGAGGATCAAAAATATCCTTCCTCTTTTTGTGCTGCTCTCTGTCTGTGCTCTTTCAAGACAGAGACATGGGCTTCTCAAGGGTTAAGGACTCCAACGTCTGCTCTTTTCCGGCATTGCCACTGTGTTCTTGGGCTGCCAGAACACGCCGCCTTCATCATTGCACGTCTGTGTTCATCAGGATGTGGAACTGAGAACAGTGTATAAATAGGGAGCGCCCCGAACAGTAGTTTACATGATAGATTATGTAAGATCAGTATCCAAGCCACTGTCTCTTTCTTTAAATTAATGACCTGTGGAGAGCGATATTGTCATGGACAAAAAAAAAAAGAGAAGGGTCTACCGAGGGTAAGAAAACTACTTAAAGTATATCAAAGTAATCTTCTCCTTAACATGAGTAGCTATATCCTATGCTTGGTACTCTAACTTGCTGTTTTTGACATCTGTGGCTGCAGTGACTGATGGAGCAATGCCTGTAAGTTTGTCATGATATTAAAGAGTTGCAGAAGCTGGCTGATATATTTCATTTCCATTGCTTGTTTGGTGTTGTCAACTGCAGCCAAACAGGTGAGATAAATGGAGTGACAGGAGAAGTGTGGAGCGGAAGAAGAGGCTGGACAGAGAGCGCACTCGCCACCTCTGACAGCTTGACGTATGGGGGCAGCAGCGGGCAGAGCTGGACCCATAACTCGCCATGTTATAAATCCCGGATAAGGATGAAAGACTGCCACAAAAGAGATTACTGTCCATTTGCCCTAATGAGCCAGTATATCAGTGCCTGGAGACACTCGCCCCCTGACCGCCTTCACAAACACTCATTCACTCACCCCTCATATACTGAGCATTTCAATTGTTAAATACCAGATCAATAGCATAAATAATTTATTGAAGAGCTCTGCTGATGTTACAAAACTCCACCTCTCACTGTTTTCTCACCAAGACATGCATCTTATTCTTGACAAGGCATGTGTGGATCAATACCCTGATAAGTTTAGCCTGGCTCCTTTTCCAAACATTGGATTTGTTCTGAATTAAGCAGATCAATAGACCCTATGAATAAAGCACACACATGCTTTATACAGTTCCTCAATCGGCCACGCATGAGCGTATGCATTTCATTGTGCACTTGTATTTCCCTGAGGAACTGGGCTAACAATAAAAACAATGACTTAACCTGCCCAAGGCCCTTACCTGTAGTGTCCAGGCTCACCACTAGTCTGCACTGTATCTCATGTTGCTTTTCTATTTAAATAAACTCCATGGACAAAATAATTAGGCATTTCTTTGCTAATACTTGGCTACATCATCCCTCACATTAAGGCAAGACACGTGAATAGGAATTTTTAACAACAATATATAGCAAAATGAATATTTGCCAGTTGAAATTACTGATATTCTTGCAAGTATTGTTTGTACAGGAACCTTTAAAAAATGTACATTTATTTATGCAAATGAAGCCTTGTCTAATTAATTATGTATATATTTGCATACTTAATAAAACCACAAATATAGACTTTGGGTGATCTTAAAATTAAATATGTATGTGACTGTGAAGATGCTCTCAGCCAAAAATATTTTTACAGAACAGTGTGCTGGGTGTCTCCTGCATTGTGCCCCAAGTCCCCTGGGATAGGCTCTAGGCTCCCCACAACCCTGCTTAGTGGTACAGATAAGTGGTACAGAAAATGGATAGATGGGATGGCTGGCTGGTTGGTTGGTTGGATGGATGGAAGGAATTATCAACAATGTGGGATGTTCCTCTGTAATATGCTGTAATATATATATATATACATGACATGTATATCATATTAATGATAACATCTTTATAAATTAGCATATATACTCAATGTCCACACTATTAGGAACACCTGTACAACCTGCCAGTACAATGAGGTGACAGCAAAGCAATGTGACACATCATGCAGTTACAGGCCAAGAGCTTCAGTTACTGTTCACATCCAACATCATAATGATGTTTTCACACACAACAGAGTGTACTCAGTATGGTGTGAAATACAAAAACCATTGAGTGAGCGACGGTTCTCTGAGTGGAAACACATTGTTGATAAGCGAGATCAGAGGAGGATGAGCAGACTGGTCTGAGTTGGCAGGAAGTCTATAGTAACTCAAATAAGCACTCTTTACAACAGTGGTGAACAGAAATGCATCTCAGAATACACAACACATCAAAACTTGAGGTGGATGAGCTACAACAGCAGAAGACCTCATTGGGTTTCACTCCTGTCATCCAATAACAGGAATCTGACACTATCACGGGCACAGACTCAAAGAAACTTGACAGTTGAATATTAGAAAAAAATAGCTGGTCTTTTTCCAATATTCAACTGGCCAGTTTGGAGTTGTACAGGTGTTCCTAATAAAGTGGACTGTGATTGTATATGAAGAAAAAAAACCTTTTCATGGATATATGACGGGTGATAAAATTGGACACATCTTAAACCTTCATCAAAGTTGCAAAGTTTCAGATAATGCCAGTGGACAAGAACAGTGAAATAAGTGAGTTTTGGAATTTTATTACTATAGTTTAAGAGTAGGTGTAAGGTGTTATAGTTAACACACAAAAAAACCTGAAAAATGATTGACGTGACCAAAAATGCATTTCTACCTGTAATGTCTTGCCTTTATAACACTGACAGTCCTGTCAGGCTTGTCAAACAGGTCACACACAAATGTGGCCTTATGGGCCCTACTGCTGACATCCTGGAACATGGAAGTGTCAGTGTTGGACATGATACACAAACCTCAGAGTCTAGTCAACAACTGACCCTTGAGTTTAATGCTTTTAAGTTTTAAATGACATTTGTCCAGGTGTGCAACCTACTGACATTGTAAAATTATGTGCTGCTATTTGTGGATTTATTTATTTATTTATTTTTGTCTGGGGAGCTTATTACACAAACAGCACAGATCAGCAACCTCTATAAAAGGATATTGTCTTTTACAATTATTTCCCCTGCCATGTACTATGTAAGTGTAGAGGCAGAAACAGACAATCTCCAGTCAATGAAATGTCCACAAAACCAGATGCAAACAAAGAGGGAACAAATCTATACTAATCATTTCACAACGTTGCCCTCAGAGGAAATGAAACATCGTCCTGTGTTTTCCGATGTCATCAATATGCTGCCATAAAAATCCAACCCATCTGACTGACGTGTGAGACGGATCTATGAAAAACAAAGGATTGAAATAGCAAGCGGAGGCAGATGTACCCAAGGGCGTGTAACTGGACTTAAAAAATATTAGAAACAGAAATAGAAACACTAGCCTGAAGAAGAAAACAGATATTAGCAAGATGTCCGATAATCATTGGGATAATGAGAGATAAATTGTGTTTACAGAGTATTATCTGCTGTGTTAAAATGCACGGCAGAATTCTGATTAACTTATGCAGTTTCCCAGAACTGAATAAGATGCACACACTTTACGGCAAGACAGAAACAGGCCATGTGCTGTTGCAAAGACATTATTTTAACTAAGAGACAGTAGTATTTAGTAGTAGTACTCTTAATCAGCAGGATTTTTTTTTAATGTTGTGTTTTTTCAATATAATTCTACACATAATAGCCTGTTGGAAGTTGAAGACCTAAGTAATTAGAAACCTGCAGACTATTTGGCGTGTATTTATCCTGCCTTTCAATATGAGAGACTGAGTTAGACATGAGGAAGGAGACAGTCTGTTTAGCAAAACCATAAACTGTAAAAACAACAGGAACTTTTAAACACCAAGGGTGGATTTTAACAATGAAACAATTAAAGGCAATATGACAATGGACACTATCATAATGACCTCATAGGAGCTGTGGTAATGAGTGCACTGGTTCCACATAGAGAATATAACAGTAAAAAGTGTCTAACCACCTTATCTTCCTTCTTCTCCGGCATTGCAGGTACAGCAAATAAGATGCAGGAAAGAAAAGGGGAAGATACGGGAAAGAGTAAGAGCAAAAGAAAGCAAATTAGCAGTGTAAGTGAAAATATTTTACATAGTAGAAAACAACCTTGGCTAGCTAAAAAAAATGCATTTGTTCTGTCTTGTTAAGAGTAAACCACTCAAATAATGTTTTTTCATCACAAGTAAATGATTAAGTCAATTAAAACTAAAGAGCTTTTTGACAACTACCAATCATTTTTCCATCGCTACCAAGTCAATGACTGTCATTTTGAGAGCTGATCACATTAATAAATTTGAAGGTATGTTGCCATCGATGGCACACTGCGAGAACATGCAATTTCACAACTGAGAATTTCATAATACATTTTACAATAACCAATTCCCAGTGGTAATGAAAGAAAGTTCATGGATCAATAAAGATGGGAATATTTGGTTCTACATAGTAAATCTTGTTTCATATCCACCAAGTCAGGGACTAAGGAATAAACACACTGAAATGCAAATACAAATAGTATTACAGAGTTATACATGTCACACATCATAATCTGTGCTGTCACTCCCTCTTTTGCATAAATATACAGTATACACAAGGAGACAAATAAAACAGAAAGGCGTGCTGCTCAATGTTTTAAGTTTGTTCTCTAAGCATCTGTGTCTGCTAACTGCAGACCTGTTGACAATACAACCTCCAATAATGGAACTATTAAGTGCATTTAATTGCTGTTAGCTACTGTTTCCTACTATACAGTCCATCACACTGAGTAGGTTCAGCTCTCTATGTTTAACCTCCAGACATCCAGCGACTCCATTATCAAGCCAGCTACTCTCATTAATAGCACATGCCAGGACGACAAGAGAAACTGAGAATGTTCCTTTCGGCAAAGCTAACCTTCAGGCTGCTCCCATCCATAAGCAGGGTGCATGCTATCATCCCAGATAACATTAAGGACTCCTGACTCTATTTCACACATAGACAAGGACAACTGAAAATCACTGTACTAACACATTCTCAATAAACTACCACTTATGCCATTACTCTTATACTTCATTTAAACAAGCTCTGAAAAACATATTTAAAAATGCATATTGACCATTTTGCCTATGATCTGTGGCTTTTATTAATTACATCTAATGCTGCTTGCACTCCAGCCCCAGTTACTGTAAATATATATCCTTAATTGGTGAGCTAATCCCATAGTTCAAAGCTGTCTGTTTTGTTGACTTCCAACACTGGGCTCATTATGGACGCACACTAATTAAGGTTTGGGATTTGGGCACAGAAGCTTTAGGGAATAAAAAGGTAAGGAGGTAAATATCATGCTCTGGGAGGGAGCCACTGTTTCTGGGGTTTCCCTGCCAGTGGCACTGAGATCCCCTGTAGAGATGACGCGTCAGCCAGGGCCTCCCAGCAAGGGCATTCAGTGACCCCCTGGTGGCCAAGGCCCTGATCTCCTCTGACTAATTCCTAATTAACCTTTCCGCCTGGCTCACACTTCTTCCCTCTCCTTTGCTTAAATGTCCTCACATCATTAAGTAAGACACAAGTAGTGGATAAACCTTACACAGGTGTAAGCAGAAACAAGCGAGCAACAAGAGCACAGCTTCTATATACAGACAGAAATATGACATGCAGTTTGGAGATTAAAAATGTTGAACATGTGACAGATACAGAGATTCAAACAGCGGCTAGGAAAATGCTAAGAAAGCGGTTCAACTCCATCCAGTAGAAGGACCAGTAGAAACTGAAGACACTCACACTGTTGGAGCGCAGAGAGACCCTTCCTCCACAGCGGGCACAGAACTTGGTCTGGCAGTAGGAACAGAGGTTCCCACAGCCGTCGGCAAACTTTGTCTTGTGGCAAATGCCACAGGTGGGTGCATCATCCTTGTGCTGGCCCTGCTGCCTCTGCTGAGGCTCCTGTGCTATCCGCCGCACCTGCTCCTTATAGCTAGCAAACTGCTGGTGCATACTGAGGAGAGGAGAGTAGAGGAGAGGAGCAAAGAGGACAGAAGAGGAGAGGAGCAGAGAGGAGAGGAAAGAAGAGGAGAGGAGCAAAGAGGAGCAAAGAGGACAGAAGAGAAAAGGAGCAGAGAGGAGAGGAAAGAAGAGGAGAGGAGCAGAGAGGAGCAAAGAGGACAGAAGAGAAGAGGAGAGGAGAGGAAAGGAAAGAAGAGGGGAGGAGAGGAGAGGAAAGAAGAGGAGAGGAGCAGAGAGGAGAGGAAAGAAGAGGAGAGGAGCAGAGAGGAGAGGAAAGAAGAGGAGAGGAGCAAAGAGGACAGAAGAGAAGAGGAGAGGAGAGGAAAGGAAAGAAGAGGAGAGGAGCAGAGAGGAGAGGAAAGAAGAGGAGAGGAAAGAAGAGGAGCAAAGAGGACAGAAGAGAAAAGGAGCAGAGAGGAGAGGAAAGAAGAGGAGAGGAGCAGAGAGGAGCAAAGAGGACAGAAGAGAAGAGAAGAGGAGAGGAGAGGAAAGGAAAGAAGAGGAGAGGAAAGAAGAGGAGCAAAGAGGACAGAAGAGAAAAGGAGCAGAGAGGAGAGGAAAGAAGAGGAGAGGAGCAGAGAGGAGCAAAGAGGACAGAAGAGAAGAGGAGAGGAGAGAAAAGGAAAGAAGAGGAGAGGAGCGAAGAGGAGAGGAAAGAAGAGGAGAGGGGAGGAGAGGAGAGGAAAGAAGAGGAGAGGAGCAAAGAGGACAGAAGAGAAGAGGAGAGGAGCAGAGAAGAGAGGAAAGAAGAGGAGAGGAGTGAAGAGGAGAGGAAAGAAGAGGAGAGGGGAGGAGAGGAGAGGAAAGAAGAGGAGAGGAGCGGAGAGGAGCAAAGAGGACAGAAGAGAAGAGGAGAGGAAAGAAGAGGAGAGGAGTGAAGAGGAGAGGAAAGAAGAGGAGAGGAGCAGAGAGGACAGAAGAGGAGAGGAAAGAAGAGGAGAGGGGAGAAGAGGAGAGGAAAGAAGAGGAGAGGAGCAAAGAGGACAGAAGAGAAGAGGAGAGGAGCAGAGAAGAGAGGAAAGAAGAGGAGAGGAGTGAAGAGGAGAGGAAAGAAGAGGAGAGGGGAGGAGAGGAGAGGAAAGAAGAGGAGAGGAGCGGAGAGGAGCAAAGAGGACAGAAGAGAAGAGGAGAGGAAAGAAGAGGAGAGGAGTGAAGAGGAGAGGAAAGAAGAGGAGAGGAGCAGAGAGGACAGAAGAGGAGAGGAGTGGAGAGGAGAGGAGCAGAGAGGAGAGGAGCAAAGAGGACAGAAGAGGAGAGGAGTGGAGAGGAGCAGAGAGGAGAGGAGCGAAAAGGACAGAAGAGGAGAGGAGAGGAGTGGAGAGGAGAGGAGCAAAGAGGAGAGGAGCAGAGAAGAGAGAAGCGAAGAGGAGAGGAGAGGAGAGAAGAGGAGCGGAGAGGAGCAGAGAGGAGAGGAGCAGGGAGGAGAGGAGCGAAGAGGACAGAAGAGGAGAGAAGAGGAGCGGAGAGGAGCAGAAAGGATAGGAGTGAAGAGGACAGAAGAGGAGAGGAGTAGAGAGGAGTGGGGAGAAGCGGAGAGGAGTAGATAGAAGCAAAGAGGAGCGGGGAGGAGAGAAGCAGAGAGGAGCAGGGAGGAGAGGAGCAGAGAGGAGCGTAGAGGAGAGGAGAGGACCGGGGAGGAGAGGACAGGAGCAGAGAGGAGCATAGAGAAGAGGAGCGTAGATGAGAGGAGAGGAGCAGAGACGAGAAATTAAATGAAAAAAAGAAAGAAAAAGAAAAAAATTAAATGACAGATAAAGAGAAGCGACAAAACAAAACAAGAAGACAGGTGTGCAGGGAAGAGAGAAGGAGAAAGAATTAAAGGAGATGAGAAGAGACCAGATATATCAACAAAGAAAGAGAAAAGGAGGGCACAAAGACGAGAATAGAGAGTAAAAGTTTAGCAATTTAAAAAAATATATAAAATTTTCCAGAGATCTTAAGAGAGCACATTTTTTACAAACACTCAGCTCAACTTTAGCCCTACTGTAGTTTTAGAATCAATTCCTTATTATAAAATACTGCTGTACTGGATCTACACTTCAGCATTCAGCATTCATTCAGTCATTATGCAAGTAGTTAAGCCAACCTTCAACCAGATAATTTTATTCCTGGGAAACAAATCTCTTACTATCTTGATCAAGAGAAGCGCAGAGTTAAATATGTTCCGGTCAAAGGGACATGATCCAGTTGTCATGATGAAAAAAGAAAAGCTGCTAATAATCATACATTAGTGCTGATGGAGCTGATGAGCTGCCAGATTGGTGCTGAGGCTGAAGGAAATGTGAGATTTTAGAGGACAGGCCCGATACAACAATCTCCAGTGAAAAATCAATAGAACATGGTGACGCCACTGAACCGTGTTCCTCACAGCGATGTTCCTTCCTCTTTACTCCACTATGCATCTCTGTCTCTCACCCACACCCCCACAACCCACACATTCTAAAACCTCTCATTTCTGATGACACTGAAAGAACACACTACTCACCAAGATTGCAGCAATATTAACTTTTTGATCATTTAAATAATTGAAAATAATCCTACAGTGTCAATTTAAATAAAACAACTCTCCAAAATCTTGACAATACTGGCAACCAATACACAACTTTTAGCAGCAATAAAGCTCATCAGAGTCAAACTTTACTCACGCTGGATTTGTCTTCATCACAGATTCCTCCTTATCTTAAATAATCCATAAGGAGTGTTTACTAAAGGTAACACAGGAACGTTTGGCAAACCATGCAGCACTGTCCCAGAGAGAGAAAGAAAAATTCTCATTAAACCCCCCCACCACTCCACGCCTCCTTTAGACCTCCCACTGATTTTTCTCCCCTTGTATGCCCCCGACCAACACTGCCTGCAGGTCAAAGGTCAGGAAAAGGGCAATTAACAGTGGCATCACTTGCTCACTGTCAGGTGCTGGTGAGGTGTTGAAAGACTAGGTATCATGCTGATATACTTAAAAATGAATGAGAGAGATGTGTTTTACCTGTAATTAACAAATAACATTAATGACTGAGCTGCTTAAAAAAAGCACAAATGCTACCATAAATTTTAATACAATAACACATTATGGAAAGCAAAGTGATAAGCATCATGTCTTCAACTAAAAAGGACACAGTAAAGCTCTCTGTACTCTCTATAGGAAATGATTTTCAGGAAATGAAGCCAGGCACACCACAATTAAGTCTGCACAGACAACACGGAGTTTCCTAAATGAAAATGAAGGTTTTTGTGTGTACACACAATATCCATTTCCACATTACACTTAACTTCCTCTATATTCTGTCTCTCGCACACTCTTTATTCTCCTTTTGTCTCTATCTCTGTTTGAACCCCCCCCCACTCCCACCCGACCCACCCTTTAAACAAGAATAAAAATAACCCTTTTGTGAAATGCAAATCAGGCCCAGTGTCTACAAGACTTGGCAAGCAAATCGCACAGGAATACTGCATTAGCATAGAACTTGGCGTAATTAAGCTATGCAGAAGGCCTAATTAGCGTGGCAAAGAGGAGGAACGCGAAGGAGAGTCGGCCTGGAGATAAGCAACATAAGACGGGTTTTTACTCTCCCTGACTTAACCGCAGATTTCTGAGGTGACTAAAGCTCAATCAACTAAGCAAACTATTTAACATTAAAGGACATTCTGATGGTTAGTTTTAATATTTATACATTTCAAAAATATTTTTGGCAACATAAAAATTAATAGTTATGGACATTTTGTGAAATAGTGTATGTGAAAAATACACTATATAGCCAAATGTTTGTGGACACTTGAAAATCACACCCAAATTTGGGTCTTCCCCAAACTATTTTCATAAAATTGTAAAGAATGTCTTTACATGAAATGCTGTAGCATTACAATTTCCCTTCACTGGAACTAAAGGGCAAAAACCGGCTGTTGCATGACAATGCCCCTGTACGCAAAAGCACGGTTGGTATCGAAATACTCGAGTGGCTTGCACAGAATCCTGACCTTGACCCCACTGAACACCTTTGATATGAACTAGATTGATGACTGTATCCCAGAGCTCCTCACCTGACATTAGTGACTGACCTCACTTGTGGCTGAATGATCACAAGTCCCCACAACTACGCCCCAAAATCTACAGGGAAGATCCCCAGAAAGGTTATTATAACAGCAAAGTAAGAACTAAATCTGGAATGGGATGTTCAACAAGCACATATGGGTCTGATGATCTGGTGTCCACAAATGTTCTGTCAAATAATATATGACATTAGTCTTTTTTTTGCCTCCAAATGCTTATTTTAAATTATTAATATGCAAAAATATTACAACTGTAATTCCACTTTTAGAAACACAAAGGTGCTTGGTAGAAATAGAATAACGTTAAAATTCTAAAACATCTTGCTTAGGTTTCTGTAAAGCTGCTTTCTGTCAATGGCCAGTGTTAAACATCCTATAAAAATAAATATAAATGGAGGCCAACTGTCACAATACACTTTCATTTTCACTTTGTATTGTACATTAAAATAAAGTAATACTGATGCACATACACAGTAATAATACAAACAGATAATGTTGTTTTTATTTGATTATTTATTTATGTTTGTATAATTCATAGGAAATGTTTTGATACATAGGTTTATCCACATTTGTTTTTATATGCTCATGGATGTTAATGGTAAGCTATATTCAGGTTAAACATTGAAAAATTGTGATCAAAACTCTACATTTGATTATTAAAGTCTGATTATTGGTGAGTGGCGTGTAAAGTTGTATAGTGCCCACAAGGCCAACTACTTTAACTATGCACTTATTCTGTAATTAAAAGAATAATAATAATAATAATAATAATAATAATAATAATAAATAAAACTTTTGTGTATATATTGTGTTACTTAGCCAATGCTATTAAGGAAATTGGATGAAAATGTAATTGTTTGCTTGTTGGTTTTTTTCACACAAAAAAGTGAAAGCATTTTAAGCAAGTATAGCTTCTTAGTCTCATAGAGACCACAAACCAGTACAAAAAGGTCAGATTCCAGTCATGTCTTGGATGATACACTAGATATAAGACAGATGGATAATTGTGTAATTTATTTTTTTTAATTTTTTGGCCAAACTGCTCCTTTAAGCAGGTGTCTGCCAACAGGGATGCAAATGCATACGGAGGCTGGAGCATAAAATATAACCTACATGTAATACATAATGCTCTCAGAGAAGCAGGCTTAGATTTCACCTACATGAAGGAACATATCAGACTCCCTCTGTTCCTAACACGGGTGTACATTCACCTTTTCTGTTCTACAGCGGCTAGATCATAAGATCATATGATGGAGTCTGTGTGGCTTAAAATAAATTCAACATGATTTACATTTGATGCTGGGATAATGTTTTGTAGGTTATGCTGGAGTCATTACTCTATTCCACCAGACCTTCTTAATATATCCAGACACATGATATCCACTTCATGCTTTGGCAGCCGACTAATGATAAAGTCTTGCCCTGCTTGCAGGAACTTGACCTATATAACTAAGTGCTCCTCTGGGGTGAATACTTCATCGGCTCCCAGAAAAGCAACAGGTCTGAACTACAGCAAGCCCAGGCTCATCCCACACTGTCTAACAAAGCCACTGGGCCAGACCAATCTAGTTATAGCTGAAGTGTTCAAGTGCTCTTCCTCCTGCAGTGTTCAGGTCTCCTAGCAATATTGAGAATACGAACATGAAGGATTTCTTTGATCATTTTATTGCTAAATAAGAGATTTACCATGGACTCTCTCTTTTTTACCCCAAAATAGAAATAACAATATGTATGCATATTGTAACAATATGTAAGACTGTATGCAATCAGATATGACTAAAATATCTTACAAACTTAATTTACACAAATTTCACTTAAGCACTGAATGTCTATGTTCTATTTACTTGCATGCAGTGATTTTTCTGCTCCTGAACAAATCCTTCTAAGTGTTCCCAGGCAGTACTTGCCACTTTCTTAACTGAAACTCTTTCACAAGACTATTCAACTAAAATTACTAAAAGGTCCAGTTCCATACAATTATCAATTATTTGATTACAAAGTTCCAGATAATAGAAAACAGTTACGTTTTTAATGCAATAATAATTAGTTTACAGAGGCGTAGCTACCAGAGTTGGGTGTAACGCATTACAAAGGTACGTGTTACTGTATTCTAATGATTTTTTCTGACATCGCAGTAATGTAACACGTTACATTTTAAATTTATATCATTTGATTTCAGTTACTGATGTCAATTGTATTTATTGTTAAGAAAACAGTATTAAGTAAAATGCATTTTTAAAATAAATCAAATTTTGTGTGGCTACAAGGGGCATAATCTGGCCTGGGGCTGTAGTGCCAAAGATTTTTTCTTTAGCCCCGATTAATTATCCAATTGGAGCGGTTTGTCGCTACGTATTTGAACGTCAGTAAAAGAAGACCGCCTTTAATTTTATATCTTCAGTGAATTGAGGTGAGACAAATCAGACAAGGTTTACAGGAAAATACGTGGAAACACTTGTGTATTATTGGCTGACAGTCTCTCAATTCTGCCAAATGCTAGTTCACAGTCAGTGTGAGGAAAAATGGTAATGTGCGATTCGTTGTTTTTTTTTTAAAAACCGGTAAAGGGGTTGAAACTGAAACAGTAACATGCTGAGCAGGAAAACAAGGCGTACATTTCTATGTGAGTTCCAGTTACGTGAACATCGTAATATCCATTGATTGTGTATGTTACTGAACAAAGCCCCTAAATGGCATTGATTTAAGTGTTATGTGACGAATGTTATGCAAGGAGTAATGAAGAACACTACCACATGTTGAAATGGGAAAATAAAGTAAAACAGAAATGTTGAGATTGTACGAAGTATTTTATGTGAATTATTGAACAAAACAAACATTATATGAGAAAATCAAAAGGAAAGACAATGCACTTTGCATGGCACTGTAGCAGCCTCTCCTTGGCTAGCGACACCAAACTAGCCTAGTTAGAAAAGTTTTATATTTTATCAACACAAACAGAGACAACACCCGAGGCAGGTTTTTTGATAAATCCAACATCCATCCATCCATCCATCTTCAACCGCTTACTCCTTTTCAGGGTCACGGGGAACCTGGAGCCTATCCCAGGGAGCATCAAGCACAAGGCGGGGTACACCCTGGACAGGGTTAAATCCAACATTTTGAAGGAAATTTTTGTAGGTTTGTAGATAAAAACAACACTCTGCTACAAATAATAGTAAGCTCTTTAAATTCATTGACTAGGTTAGACAAGGAAAGAATGTTAAACTCTAATAAAGATTGAGATTTCCTTCCTAAAACTACCCACAGATTCTGAAATCTAGATGAAGTGGGGGAAAAAGGAAATGGCTCCTCTCAGTGGGGCCAAATGTCTTAAATCAAACAGTTATTTGGAAATTGATGTCTTAGCCCATGTGGAAATTCATCAAATAATAATGTCAAATGTGTCAAGAAAGCTTCAGGGAAAAATGTCACTCTCTGGCAATTTAGAAATTAAGCTTTTTACCAGGAGAGGTAGCCAAACACTTAACTGAGCTCTAAAGGTGAGCATTTTACAATAATAATAATAATAATAATAATAATAATAATAATAATAATAATAATAATAGAATGAGAGTTGCTCTTGTTGTTGTTGTTGTTGTTGTTGTTGCTAAATTTGACATTTCATTCTTCCCTTGGAATAAGTAAGCATAACAATGAGCTTAAAAGAAAATGCATCTGAGTGAAACCGAGAAAGAAACGAGCATCAGACACATTGCTGTCTGAGTAGAAAGACCTCTGAAAACCTGCTCTTCCTCCAAAACCAACAAACCCTAGGTACAGTAACTAATGATAAAATTAAATTTTATTTATCCAGCAGTCTACAATAGAATAGTAAAATAGTTTTCATAAGGTACACTCAACATTAAAACATCCTGACATGAATGAGAAACATTACTTTAAAAAATAAAGAACTAAAGCTAATTAAAAAAAGCCTATACATCCAAAACACAGACTCACACTCATTACTGAGGAAAGAAGCCCCCAGCCCACCTTTCACTTAGTTTGCACTTAATAGTTTCTGGTTTCCATCAGGTTTCTAGAGCATCGAGGCGCTACAAGCGGCCCAAGGACTGCTCTCAACTGATGTTCTTTATTTTGTTCTGCTTGGTTCACTGTGCCAGTGTATTACTTCTGCTCCCTCAGACCGGGCAATCAAGCATGAGCGTGAGTGGATGTATCGTGTGGTTCCATATGGCACCAGCAGCACATAGATGACCTGGCTTGACTGTGTCTCTCCTCCACCAGAACTCCCCTACTGGGTAACATTCACTGCCCCCCCCCCCCCAAGCCCACACATCAACCAATGCCAATTCTCAACTCTATTTCTGTTCTTTATAATGTATAATTGTAATCTATTATTCTAAAAATGCTCTCTGTTTAATGGAAATCACATGATACTTGTTCTGTTTAAGATCGTCTGGGTCGTTATCCTGCTTTTATGCTTTATGCTTTGCTTTCACTGTCTCTTTTAATAGTCATAAATCATGATCATTTATATCAGTGCTATTCATCCATAGCCATTTCATAAGCCAAGTAATAAAGGGAGGAAAAAAGTTACATAACACATAACCCACTGTCAATCATAATTTATAAAAGTAGACACAAAGATACATAACAATAACTGCTCACAGATGATTATTACAGTCTGTACAAGTAGGCAACAGGCCTTATTGACTTATTATCACAAAGTCAATAAATATGAAAGGCTATGAACAGCCATCTGCTGATCATCCAAGTCAAACTACAGTTCATTTTACAGCCTGTAGAGAGAGTTCAGTTCTTATCACTTTGTGGGATATTGAGTTCTGAGAGGAACTTGTTGTGGAAATCCACCTATAAGAATTTAAAGGGACAGAACTCAGGCAAAGCACGTATTATTCTATTAGTAAGATTCTCGAGAACCGAGAAGCACTCTGTGACATGTCAGGTGGACTTTTGCTGAGGCTTCCTGACTCAGACTCCATATCAAAGTCACGTTATGTGCCTTGTTACAAAAACAGGATCACACACGTGGAAAAACAGGGTATAAAAAAGTGCTTACATGTCCAAACAGAGGACAAATAAGTTAAAATAAGTCAGAGTCACTCTGTCTTCAAACAGTGTTATAAGAAGAAGATGGGAACAGAACAGCAATCATGATTCTTGAGTCAAACAATTCATTAAGAACTTCTGTAAGGAAGAGAGTTCCAAAGTGAAAGAGCATAGACAGAGAAAGCCCGGTCACCCATAGAATTCAAGTGTGTTAGTGGAATAGTTAACAGATTACACTGTGAGGAGCGTAGTCTGCGATTTGGGATGTACGGGATTAATAAACTGGATAAATATTGTGGGGCCAAGCCATGTAAAGCCTTGTATGTCAACATGATCTTGAAATCAACACGGAACCTGACCGGGAGCCAGTGTAGTGACGTCAAAACAGGAGTGATATGGTCACGTTTCCTGGTTCCTGTCAGGATCCGGGAAGCAGAGTTTTGCATATTGTAATTTATTAATTGTGTTTTTAGAAACTCCAGCCAAAACAGCATTACAATAATCCAGCCGCGAGACTACAAAAGAATTGATCAGCTTTTCAGCGACAGATAAATTTAGCATTGGTCGAATTCTGGCTATGTTTCTGAGATGAAAGAAGGATGCCTTCACAGTGCTTTGAACAAATAAGTCAAAAGTGAGGCTGGAATCGAAAATCACACCTAGGTTTCTCATCTTACTCTGGGTCTCCAGAATAGAGCCATCAAAAAACAGGGATAGTGGAGTGGCTTTGCGAATTTGATGACAGGAACCTATAAGCATAACCTCAGTTTTCCCGCTGTTCAGGCACAGAAAGTTATTGTTCATCCAAGCTTTTATCTCAGAAACACAGTC
>JAFFST010054013.1:82759-98582 GCA_022414735.1 Noturus placidus
CACATGCACAACCTCTACGGACTATATTAGCCCACATGCACAACCTCTACCTCAATTTCCCAGTCTGTCTTTTTGCCTTCTTGCTGTATTGTATGTTGTATTTTTTTTGTGTGTGTGTGATGCCTGGAGCTACTGGGACCAGAATTTCCCCCTGGGGGATCAATAAAGTATCTATCTATCTATCTATCTATATACACACAAATACACACAATTTCTGTCTAATTTTGAACATTCTATTATATCATCTATTATGGGTGCACGGTGGTTTAGTGGTTAGCATGTTCGCCTCCAGGGTCGGTGGTTTGATTCCCAACGTGGCCCTGTGTGTGGAGTTTGCATGTTCTGCCTGTGCTGTGGTGGTTTCCTCCGGGTACTCTGGTTTCCTCCCCCAGTCCAAAGACATGCATGATTGGCATGTCCAAAGTGTCCGTAGTGTATGAATGGGTGTGTGAATGTGTATGTGATTGTGCCCTGCGATGGATTGGCACCCTGTCCAGGGTGTACCCCGCCTTGTGCCCCATGCTCCCTGGGATTACTTATGTTTTTAAACATAATCTGTTTTTATGTGCAAGTGTGATTATGGCAACCTTCTTTTTAATAAATAAACACCACATGGTTGACATGTTTCCTAATGCAGTCAAATCCATACATTTGTAAGTGTGGCCTACGTGTCCATATACTTTTTGCGGCCACTGTATCTTGTGTAACTTAACAACATCTTGTTAAATTAAAACAGCTTTATGGACTTCTGATTTTGACTCTGCACTGTAGCTAATAAGAAATTGAACTCAGCCAGAAAGTAGGAAACTGTTGTTACCTGTACTGACTGCTCCTTTAGTAATGTAGTGTTTTGTGCTTTTCGTGTAGCTCAGCATCTCTGCACTTACAAGGGTTTTACACACACAAAAAAGTATCAGCATGCAATAGCTCCTATTCCCCATTCACCGGGTATAGCCAGTTTTCTTCTGTGCCCTCAGTTATATCTTTAAATTAGAGACACTTACATTAACAACATTGTGAACACTTTCTCTGATTTATATGACATGTTCCAGCTAAATTCTGAACCACTAGTCAGTGGGAATGTGTCCAAATGCAATGCACTCATTGCAGTGCTTCACCCAAGACCCACCTAAACTGGCTGATGTCTTGAGCTGCATTATATGGTCTTCTCTGACTTTTTCTCCATCCAAGTTAGAGCTTTCCTGATGTAACGATGCGCAAGAGATAGTGAGCCTTTGTAGCTGGAGCATTAGGACTCTGAATGTAGCCAATGCCAAACCAAGAGCTCACACTCGGTGCTGTAGGCCCTGCTGGTGTGTGGGAACAAATGGCTTCCTGAGGCTCATCCTCCAGTGGGTGCTAATGTATGGAGTGTGAAGCTATTGAAAGCCTCCACTGCATGATTTGCTTATTGCTTTATCTATTTCTCTATTCATGTATTCCTCTCTTTTTTTGCTGGATTTGTGTCAGTGCTGCTCTGGCACACACCAGAAGAAGAATAGAGATCTGAGATGTGAATTATATTAAGCTCAGCTCCATGGCCTGATCTTTGACAGAAGGCATCTGACTCACTCAGGATCTAAACACCAAATGGCAAAAAAAAAACATCTACATCTACATCTACATCTACAGAGAAAACGGTATGGTCAATGAAATCTGTATTCAATATGACTCATAACTGGATAATCAGCTCAGGTCTCTGTCCTTTCCACCTGTATTGACAGCAATATTGACACTAAACCTAGTGGTGAGTTACTCAAATATATAAGTAAATATCACTCAAACACACATTGATGTAGCTCTGATGGTTGGTTAGTGAAACTTGATATGACCACAAGCAGGGGCTCCATGTCCTCTAATCCTTACAAAGAGACACTTACAGAGAGACAGAACGAAGTTGATGTTTTTATCTGTACTGTGCTGCAGCTCTCTCAATCTGGTGAATGGGAAACCAGGGCAATGCTGGCACACATAAATATTTTAATGTGGCATAAATATTACGTGCATGGGCTCTAGCTGCAGGAACCTGTAATCGTTTTGTGTGTATGTGTGTGTGTGTTTGCAGGACAGAAGAATGTAAATGTGACAATCTTCTTAATCACAGCACAGACCCTGTGTCCACAAGATTATAGCAGGACAGAGACTTCAACTCTAAAAACAAAGGCGGAAAGTTGAAATACGCACAAGCTGAGTCACTTTGAGTGATGAATAATATTTGAACAAGATCTTGAGAGGAATTCCAGCAGGCATGACGCATAAGAGCACTGACACTCCATAAGCAGCCACTCCTGCTGGCACAAGATGGCAAATTAAGATGGCACCGCATCTCAAAATATAAACTGTAGATATACAGATATCTCATATACGGTCCAGAACAGCTTACCCATATTATGCCACTGAAATCAAGCATGCACTTGGAAACAATCAGAAGCAAGCCTTTTACTGAAATTCCTACAGTGAAAATCAGATGATCAAACCAAAAGAATATCTTCACATCAATAAACTTCTTAAACAAGAGCAAACATAGCAGAGGAGATATCACTGCCCCTATGTAACTGAGAAACATAACCAGCTTTTTATAAGCGCATTAAACAGCTTCAGACTGAACTTTATTTGGCAGTAAAATACATCTGGATGACGTTGTGTTTACCTGATATCATTCTGCTGTGGCGGTTTCCTGTTCCCAACCAGGTTCACTGTTTTTGCTTGTATGGGCTTCTCCTCTCTGAAAAATAGGACAGAGTGTACAGACAGTCACAATAAAGCTGTCCAATTTATTGGAAATCATGTTTGGACATGTTTATTATTATTTCCATAAAATCACACCCAACTTCTTCAGAGTTGTTTGGACAGATCTTACCTGACTAAACATTTCAAGTTGCCAAGCGTTTACCAAAACTACACTACATTATTATTATTATTATTATTATTATTATTATTATTACAGACCTGGAACTTTATTCCAATTATAGTTTTATTATAGTAGCATTTTTAGAACAGTGCTGAGCTCCAACAGAACCTGCCAGATAGGTATTCATTCATACATTTGCAAATCTTTGGAGTAGTGCCTCTAGAAATAGAGCGGAGCTCTGTGTTGTCATTTATGGATATAAATGTCTCAAAAAAAGCAACTTCCATCCCTTCCTCCATCATGTTCCATTTCCTGTGTAAAGTCTGTGATATTAAGCATGCATATCTGAATAAATGGCACTGGAGTAGTGCCACTGTTTTGCTAGTACTGCTAAGAGGAGCAGGTCACTGAATGAGTTAAAAACAGACCGATCGTCACGATGACGAGGCACAGGGAGTTTAGTCGTGACAAAACGAGGAGACCTAAATCTTTCACACCTTTCAGCTGTTTCATCACGTCTGGACGTGATAATGTTGATTCGTTTAAAAATAAATAAATAAATAAATAAATAAATAAATAAATAAAACAGAGGTCCATCCCAATACCCTTAGCTCTGATCATCCATGTCCTGTAAAGGGTCTGAGGTGTGAAAAGAACACACAGATGAACTCAAAGCTGTACTTTGCAGTATCTGTACCTCTGATTACTCTATTCTTATTTAAGAATTTAGGCAACATGTTTAGCCAAGTGAAGCCTATCTCAGAGCACGAGATCAGAAGTATAAATGTTGCACTCTGTTACAGACTCAAGTGTCCGAAACTGTGAGAGTGGGATTGTCGTCCCTCTGAGGGTGTGGTGATATCACCTCAGTGAGAGGCAAGTTAAACAGCTTTAATGTTTTGGTCTCAACCGGCTTTGAACCGTCTTGCACATGTAACCTCATTCACTAGGAGCCAAAAGATCAAAGCTCCTGTCCGAGCTCCATGCCTGTATAATATCTACAAACATCAGGCAGTATGGTGAAAACACATCAGTGAGACTGATGATCCAGCCGTATTTCCTGATTATAAGTATTGCTCAGATGGTACAGTTACTGACACCAAGAGCAGGAAGTACTGTGAGCTGCCAGGCTTCCTCACACACACACACACACACACACACACACACACACACACACACACAAAGAGAGAGAGAGGGGGCTATGCTTAAAGAGGGACGGTAAAGCAAACAGCGGCTCTCCTCAGGCGCGCGCACACATCCACCCACACACCCGTATACACACGGTGCAGCGCAGGTGCATGTGCCTTTTATCGGGTGTGTATGGCACATGATAAACACAGGAATGAATCGGGTCCTTCCTTGTTCTAAACATATGAGAGCTTCTAGTTTTCTCTCTGCAATGGATGGGAACAAACGATCACGCTGTCTTACTTGGGTATGGCCTGCTGCTCCTTGGCTTCCTCCTCCCGTTGCCGAACCATCACAGCCATGATAATCTTCCTCTCCTCCTCTGTGAGGTGGCTGAGGTCCGGCAGATCGGGCATCGAGGGCGGCGCAGTGGGGGGGCGAGGGCCGCCTCGGGGCCCCACCGAGGCCGACATGTTTTCCCCGTTCCTTGGCGGACTCGTGTTTCCGGTGCGAAAGCTGCTAAAGCCCGCGAATCACGACATGGTCCACGGGTGCATCGGCGGCTCACGCAAGCGTTGCGACCCTTTCATGGTGGCGGGGCGGCCGCCGTTGGTGCTACCCTTCCTAAAATAGTTTATTCTCTCCTCTTGGTCTCCCACCACCCTCTGCCCGCCCGCCTGCCTGCCTGCCTGCCCGCCTGCCTTTACCCCCTCTATCCCCGCTTTCCAGTTATCGGTAGCCCATGTCTCCTCCGGAGGATGCTAGTTGATAACAGGATCGTTGTCTTTATTGTCCGGCTCGTGATGCTGCTGACGGTGAGGCGTCGAATCCGCGCGGCTCTCTCGGTTGGCTGAGGCGCCAGTGCCGCCAATGCCGCCGATGCCGCCGCTGTCAGAGAAACGGAACAGTCAATGGGACCGCAGCCCCTCGGGCGCGCGCATCCTCCGCACGGAGACGCGCGCACACTCATTTGAGAATGGGGCTCGCCGCGCGCGCGCCGCATCTCATCTCCGGTCTCCAATCAGAGCGCGCCAGTGACGCGCCTCCAATACGCCAGGCTCCGCTCCTCTCAGACCGCGTGCACGAGAGCGGCAACGGCCTATAAGTAGCGACAAGCGTCATCTGAGAACGTACAGACGCTAATTCACGCCGACAAAAGAAAAGCGTTGGTGTCTCAGACTAGTGAGAGCAGCATACTGGACATTTTACCTCTACCGAACAAGGTAGATGACAGTGGTACATTTATGTAAGAAAATTTTTAAACAAAAATCCGAATGACTATAAATATCGATAAAGTTCACGTAAATTTGTAACCCATAAACTTTTAATTTGTCGACCTGCACTGGTGATGATGTGACGCAGCCTCTGGCTATTGGTCAATATAAACACGTTCTGAGGTATAGAGGTAGGATAATAACTCGTGTTGCTTTAATCTCATATCTGACCACAATGTATAGGATGGATGTGGTCACTATGTCACGTGAGGATGTTTTATAATTTATTGGCCATTTTGCTGAGCGCGTGTTAAACAGCTCTGCATGCAGCGTAGTAACCCGTGCTATAACGCGCACTGTGCGGTAGAGGATGTTGACAATCCTTGGGCGTGTGCAATAACTTAATCCTATTGTCATGTGTAGTCCAACTGGTTAAATCGTGCTCAACGAAAGGAAATAGTTGCAGTTAGTAAGTCACTGCTGTATATCAGCTCTTCTATTTCATTTTCTTCGTTTATAAGACAGCCCAAATATGATCATGCTGCGTGAGGAAGAAAAAGAAACTATTGTGACTAGAGATACACCGATGTATCAGGCAATAACCGGTATTGGCCGATAAAGGCAAGTTATTGTAAAATGACCGGTGTCTTGCTGTTGCTGAGATATACAGTTGGATACTGTTTTTGTGAATATTATCTTGTAAATTTACATTAAAACACTGAGAAAATAATTAGCATTTAATAAATGTTTATTTGCGCTTTCTCACAAGTGGTATATTTGCAGAATTTTCATTTTTCTGTTCTGAAATTACAGTGATAGTGGAATATATTACAACTTACTGTAACCCCATCCTCTCTTTTTGTCACGTTAACCTTATGAAGAATTTTTGGCTCTGACATTACTGTGTTAGCTAAGGTCTGTTAGCTATTAACTGTGGAAAAGAAAATGATCACTTGCTGAGTTACTGTTTTCCCATGAATACATGTTTGAGATCTCCCTGCCTAAATATTACACACTCAGCCAGGCATTTTCAGCAGCATTAATGCTAAATAGTGATGAATGTTTATTTATCGGTGAAAATGCCGGGCTGAGTTTGTGATATTTGGGCAGTGGTAGCTCAGTGGTTAGGGTGTTGGTCTACTGCTCAGATGGTCATGAGTTCAAGCTGCCACTGTTGGGCCCTTGAGCAAGACCCTTAACCCTCAGTTGCTCAGATGTATGAATAAGGTAAATGTAAGTCGCTCTGGATAATGGTGTCTGCCAAATACCATAAATGTAATGTAAATAATTGAATTATTTTTTTAATAGGATGGCTGATATTTTAATGTATAAAACTTGGCCAAGGGATTGACTTTGAATTGTATTTAAAAAAAAAAACTGGATTAACTCCACTGCAGAATTAATCTAAATGGCAAATGGTGCACTTATACAGCGCTTTTATCCAAAGCGCTTTACACTGTGTCTCATTCACCCTTCCACACACACCAATGGTAGCAGAGCTGCCATGCAAGGTGCTAGCTTGCCAACGGGGGCAACTTGGGGTTCAGTGTCTTGCCCAAGGACACTTCGGCATGGGATCATCCGGGCCGGGATTCGAACCACCAACGATTAGTGGACAACCCGCTCTACCGACTGAGCCACAGCCGCCCTAATCTATGGATTCCCTTATTGACAAGGGCAAGCTGAATGAACATAAACTGCCTAGCTAAGCTAGTCACACATTGCTCCTGTTAGCGCTCAGATCATAATGATAAGCTATTAGCTGACCCACAGAGAAAATGCACATGGTATTGATTTGACATTACTGAAATCTGTTCACACAAATGACAGATGTGGGTCACTTACAGACACAAATATGACCTGTCCTGATTTTCAAACCTATAAGTATTATATATTTTCTTAACTGGACACTCCAATGATCATACCCATTCATTTAATTAAAATAAAAAACTGTTGACAGAATCAAAGTGGATAGTAAATTAAATATGAAAAAGACTCAGTTCATAGGGTATAAAGAATTGGGAAAGAAAGGAAGTATTTTATTGATTTAATGGGGTAACTGGAGATCTAAATGTTTCACTCATAAATTTAATTACAAGCATTTTTCCAAAGTAAAGGTTAAACATGTAACAGAATATCCTTCAGTGAGTATCTTATGCTCACTGCTAAACTGCAAGCAGCTTGTTTACAGAATATTTCTTAATTCATAAGCACTGTACTTTTCATTTATGTTGCTGGTGATTTATAGCAAGTTAAACAAAATGCGCTACACATGCTGTCTTTTAAAACATTAATATTTGTTGGTGCATGCCGCCATTCCATTTCATTACATTGGCCGGAAGTGGGCCAGAACTGAATCATCATTCATTTGCTATCTTGTGTGTCCTGCAAAAGCATCTCTGCTATATTCTGACTGAACAACACTGGTCACACTGTCATATACCACTTTTTAATTCTTGTAAAAGAATCTGCTCTTTTTTTTGCTTTTATATAGTAATAAGCAGCAAAGCAAACCAGCTCCTTTTCTGAAGAAATATTTTGGTTTACAGACTTTAAACTGTGCTCTAGTTCCAGACTAGAACTCTAGTTCCAGACTAGAACTCTAGTTCCAGACTAGAGTTCCTCCAGGGATAAACCTCTAGGGTAAAGATCCTCATTGGACATATGGCTAATGTCAAATATCTATTGACTGGTAGAGTGCAGTCTGACTGCACAAATATTTAAAAAAAAATTAATGAACACAATAATTAAGCAGGTATTTATTTTTTGATGTTAAGTGAATTGTGAGCAGTCTGGCTGCCTGTAAAGGCTCAGTATTCTTTGCTTATGGCAGAGCTGCAGTACCAAAATGAGTCAGAATTAAATAGTCCAAGATCATTTAATTAAAATACTATAATCAAGGTTTATCATTCATCTGATGCAGTCTATGTATAAGAGTGAATATATATATATATAGTAATGCATAATAAAAATAAAGTCATCTATACGCAAACCCCCCCATCCCAAATGAAATACTAAATAGAGATTTGATTAAATCATTTGATTGTTATAGTGTATGGTATATTTCTACCTCTGACAGATTTTGAGGATACCAATGTTGCCTGTTGTGGTAGTCCATGGTGGTGCAGGTTATGTTACCAAGGAGCGATTTGAGGCCTCCACTGCCGGTGTGCAGGAAGCAGCAAGGAAGGGATATGCCATTCTGAAGTCTGGAGGGAGTGCCCTGGATGCTGTGGTAGAAACCGTTGCCATCCTGGAAAATAACCCAACATATAATGCAGGTAATGCACTGTCGTACAGGAAGAGAATTGAATTAAGCCTTGACCATGTTATTTAATTTAGCCAAAATATACAAACTAGTCTACTGTGGAAAGTGTTTAATTTGTTCAAAATATTGAATTTCAGTCTTCCTTTTATTAATATTTTTTTCCAGTTAGAATTGTGAAGACAACTTGGGAGCTCTGGTGATTGAGGTCGATTTTGGAAAAGTGTGGTTGTGTTTGTATTTGTATGATTTCAGGTCGAGGCTCAGTGTTGAATCGGAAGGGAGAAGTGGAGATGGATGCTCTGGTAATGGATGGGCGCACACTGGCCTGTGGTGCCGTGTCTGCAGTCAAGAGATTGGCTAACCCAATTCAGCTGGCCAGGCTGGTCATGGACAAGGTACATTTGTGAGAGTTTACATCTACCATTATACACAAACACCCCTGTTCTGAATATCGAGCTCTTTACTCAGTTATTAGACTGTTCAGTTAACACAGTATTTAGACAGGGACACATACTAATTATATAACTAAGTAAAGTAAATTTTCAGTGAAATCCAGGACCAATTCATGTTTAGACTTAAACAAAAATGTTTTTCACTTCTATTCAGTTAATGCAAAACAATAAATGTAAACGGATTGAAGAAATGGGGGGAAGTATGGTGATTAATGTTCTCTGACAGTAGTTAATTGTAGGTTTATATTGATGTGCTGTATCTAATACATTATCAGTTCTATTGTAACTTCTCATTCATAGATACAGTGGATGCACTACATATCCATCCATCCATCCATCCATCCATCCTCAACCGCTTACCCGTAATCGGGTCGCGGGGGTAGCAGCTCCAGCAAGGAACCCCAAACTTCCTTTTCCTGAGCAACATTAACCAGCTCTGACTGGGGGATCCCGAGGTGTTACCAGGTCAGTGTGGAAATATAGTCTTTCCACCTAGTCCTGGGTCTTCCCCGAGGTCTCCTCCCAGTTGGATGAGCCTGGAATACCTCCCTAGGAAGGCACCCAGGGGGCATCCTTACCAGGTGCCCGAACCACCTCAACTGACTCCTTTCAATGCAAAGGAGCAGCGGCTCGAATCAGAGTTCCTCTCGGATAGCCAAGCTTCTCACCCTACCCCAAAGGGAGAGCCCAGCCACCCTCCTGAGAAAACCCATTTCGGCCGCTTGTACTCGCGATCTAGTTCTTTCGGTCATTACCCGCTGCTCCGATTCTCCGGCAAATTTCCTGCTCCCATGTCCCCTCACTCGTGAACAAGACTCCGAGGTACTTGAACTAATTCACTTGGGTTATGTTCTCATTCCCTACCCGGAGTAGGCACTCAATCGGTTTCCTACTGAGAACTACATAATCTAAGGTTAATAATAAATTGATTCTTTTTTTTTTTTTAAACTAAGAAAAACGTAGTCATTGATATTGTGACGCTTTCTGTTAGGAAATCCAGGGTGTCCGTACTTTGTAAAATTCTGTAGGTTTTCTGCCACAAGAGAGTCTTCAGGACAGAGAACATTGTTCTCTTAATGAACACGTTGTTCATTAATAAATACAAATAGCAATTGTTGGCAAATTGCTGTGGTACAAGAGGTATAAAACACTTTGGGATGGGCTATTTTAGAAAAAATCATCTATTTTGGGGTGGTAACAGTACACCCCAAAGTGTTTAATTCCTTACATGACAGATGTAGAATTTAAAGAAGAAACAGGTTTAGCAGAGGATCACACAAACATTGTCAGAGTTCAGCAGATATACAGTATCTCACAGAAGTGAGTACACCCCTCACATTTTTGTAAATATTTCATGATAATTTTCCATGTGACAAGACTGAAGAAATGACACTTTGCTATAATGTAAAGTAGTGAGTGTACAGCTTGTGTAACAGTGTAAATTTGCTGTCCCCTCAAAATAACTCAACACACAGACATTAATTTCTAAACCGCTGGCAACAAAAGTAAGTACATCCCTAAGTGAAAATGTCCAAATTGGGCCCAATTAGCCATTTTCCCTCGCCAGTGTCATGTCAGTTGTTTGTGTTACAAGGTCTCAGGTGTGAATGGGGAGCAGATGTGTAAAATTTGGTGTCAGCGCTCCCACACTCCCTCATACTGGTCACTGGATGTTCAATATGGCACCTCATGGCAAAGAACTCGCTGAGGATCTGAAAAAAGAATTGTTGCTCTACATAAAGATGGCCTAGGCCAGGGGTCCCAGAAGGAAGCCTCTTCTAAAGATGATGCACAAGAAAGCCCGCAAACAGTTTCTTGAAGAGAAGCAGACTAAGGACATGGATTACTGGAACCATGTCCTTTGGTCTGATGAGACCAAGATAAACTTATTTGGTTCAGATGGTGTCAAGGGTTTGTGGTGGCAACCAGGTGAGGAGTACAAAGACAAGTGTGTCTTGCATACAGTCAAGCATGGTGGTGTGAGTGTCATGGTCTGGGGCTGCATGAGTGCTGCCGGCACTGGGGAGCTACAGTTCATTGAGGGAAGCAGAGCATGATCAGTATGCAGTATTCCAGCATGATACCGACCCCAAACACACCTCCAAGACGACCACTGCCTTGCTAAAGAAACTGAGGGTGAAGGTGACCGAGTGACCAATCATGTCTCCAGACCTAAACCCTATTGAGCATCTGTGGGGCATCCTCAAATGGAAGGTGGAGGAGCACAAGGTCACACAAGGTCTTGTGCATCATCTTTAGAAGAGGCTTCCTTCTGGGACCCCTGGCCTAGGCCATCTTTATGTAGAGCAACAATTCTTTTTTTCAGATCCTCAGAGAGTTCTTTGCCATGAGGTGCCATATTGAACGTCCATTGACCAGTATGAGGAAGTGTGAGAGCGCTGACACCAAATTTAACACACCTGCTCCCCATTCACACCTGAGGCCTTGTAACACAAACAACTGACATGACACCGGCGAGGGAAAATGGCTAATTGGGCCCAATTTGGACATTTTCACTTAGGGGTGTACTCACTTTTGTTGCCAGCGGTTTATACATTAATGGCTGTGTGTTGAGTTATTTTAAGGGGATAGCAAATTTACACTGTTACACAAGCTGCACACTCACTACTTTGCATTGTAGCAAAGTGTTGTTTCTTCAGTGTTGTCACATGAAAAGATATAATCAAATATTTACAAAAATGTGAGGGGTGTATTCACTTTTGTGAGATACTGTATGTTACAGTTAATTGTTGATTTAAAGAGGGAACAAAACTGTCCTGGACAAAAATTCAGCATTAACATTCTTGAAAAGTGTCACAACACACAGTGCATCAAATATGCCTACAATAGGCACGTGAGCATCAGAACTGGGCCAAGGAGCAATGGATGAAGGTGGTCTGGTCTGATGAATCACATTTTCTTTTGTAGCTGGCTGGGTGCATGTATTGCTTACCTGTGGAAGAGATGGCAACAAGATGCACTGTGAAAAGATGTTAAGTGGAGGGAATGTGATACTCTGGGTAGTGTCCTGCTGGGAAACCTCAGGTCCAGCCATCCATGCGAATGTTACCACCTTACCACCGAACTACGTATCACCTTCCTAAACATTGTTGCGGTCAAGTACACCCATGGAAATGGTATTCCCTTTTAAATTCAATTCAGTTTCTTTCTAGAACAAAAAGTAATGGACTGGGCTTCCACTTTAGATAATTAGACCTTAATGCTCAGAGACTTTCCCACCAGTAAAATAACCGGCATTTAAAACAACTGCTGAAAGTTGTCGCCAATCCTTCACCCCTTCCAACTGCCCTCAGTGAGCCACAAAATTTTAAACCCAATGGAGAAAGTTCAGACTGCAGGGTTGACTCCCCAGGTGTAAGCAAAGTTTCAGTCACAAATAAAAAGTGTAGGCCATATGATGTAATGAAATTGTTTGAAACAAAAGTCTTATTTGAAATTGGTCGTGTATTAATAAGAGCCAGCTTCAGTGAGGAGCCGTAAACTCGGGTTCTGATGAGGGTTAAAACTCCAATGATCGGAGATTCTGATAATTAATCCCCCCCACTGCGGAAGTGTGTCTCACTGGGGATATGCAGAGATCTGGCAAGGAGTCCGAGAATATATGGAGGAGTCCTGTGTGTCTGAGCTCCATGGGACGGAAAGAAATGAAGTGGCCATTTCCCAGGTTGTAATCAGGGAATACACTGTCATACACCGTAGAAGTCCCCAGAACTTTCCTAATCCTTGCCCGAACTTACCGCGTTTACTGTGGTGTTTCCTTCAGTGGAGGGTGCAACGGCATAGGGTACAAACGCCAGCAGGTAATGGGAGAAAGAACCAGGGATTAGAGACCCCATCTCCAAAAGTTAAGGCTGCACATATCCGCAACAGAGATCTGTATATTAAGGAGAGATTGCTGGACATAAGTTTGGATAGGTGCTGGAAAACTTAGTTTTTCAAACAACACGACCATACTGATTACTGACAGGAAGCGATGGCCTACTGAGCACACTGACGCCATCTCTGTCCTTCCAGAGATCATCCTTAATGACAATGACCTCTTTCAGATGGATAATGCACCCTGCCACACTGCAAAAAATGGAATGGTTTGAGGAAAATGACAGTCTTCAAGGTGCTCCAAATTCCACAGATCTCGATCTGATTGAGCATCTGTGAGATGGGACCAACAAGTCTGATCCATGGAGGCCCCACCTCACAACTTACAAAACTTGAAGGATCTGCTGCAAACATCTTAGTGCTAGATACCACAGCACACCATCAGACGTCTTGTGGAGTCCATGCCTCAGTGGGTCAGAGCTGTTTTAGCAGCACAAGGGGGACCTACTCAATATTAGGCATGGGGTTTAAATGTTAGGGCTGATCGATGGATATATCGATCACTTCAGATTTGCACACGTCTTGTGTACTTTGTGCACTCATAAGTATAACAAATGTTTTTTTTTTTTTTTTTTTTTTAACTAAAGTGTTCAGACACCACAAAGGAACAGCATTAATACTTTGCAACAAATATGTTGTTGGCAGTTATAGCTTTGAAAGCTCTACAGTAAGAATGATAATGTTTTTATTTTTGCAACAATTTTGGCCCATTCCTCTTGGCAAATAATTTTCAACTCCCCAAGGTTACAAGAATCTGTTGGACTCACAATTTCAAAAGAAAATTTCAATGGTATTTAAGTCCGGAAATTGACTAAGGCCATGCAATGCTTTTTTCAGTTATTCTGACTGTATGTTTGAGCTCAATGTCTTGTTGAAATGTCCATCTTCTCCCAAAATTTTATTTTTTATCCAATGAGATTATATTCTCCATTCATGTTACATTTGATGATGTGTAATCTCCTTACATTTACTTTATGTAGACTAGTCATGTGTGTCTGACTGCTGAAGGGGCTTCCCAGTTTGCCAGGGCCATGGGGATCCCTGAAGTGCCTGAGGAGTCTCTGATCACAGACTATGCCAGGAAGTGCTGGATGGACAACCAATGTCTAGGCTCCAACCCTGTTCAGTACCAAATGTAAGAGTTTGTTGTTTTATTTTTCTCATTGCAAACGAATGCTTAAGATTTGTGAAAATGTAATTGCTGTTATGTTTGTAAACAATGGCAGAAGTTCAACATGGCAATATTTCTACTATCCTAGAGAAGACACTTTGTTGCTAATCACCTTGTTACTAATCGATTATTGTGTGTGAGAGTAACTAAAAGGTATTAAGTACACAAGTCAAAATGGACCAACACAAATCTGAAAAAAAGATGTGTGTAACTAAACACTAGAAATTAGACAAGCACTCGCAGACTCGTCCTCTCGGATGAAAAAGTTTATTACAGAAGGATGAATACAGGACAGAAGATGACCGCGCTCTGGGGCACTCATGCTGAACAAGTACTCTATATATGAAGTTTAGGGCACGATACACTTCTATGTATCCATAAGGAGCAGTTTGAGGCAGTTCAAACAGACTTTGTCTCAGGGTCTTAGCAAGGGTGCAGATGAACCCTTAACAGAAAAACATTTTTGTGTTTCTGTACTAATATAAATGACATGACATGACCTTCTTAGACATGTGTCCTTGGGCAGGCATAGAACACCACGTACAGCATGAAATAAAAAAAACAATTTCTCTCACACTTTAATGCTGCAACACCCATGTAAGCATTTTTACTTGTGTCTTGTAGGGGTAAAATGGGTACAGTTGGGGCAGTAGCTGTGGATATGCAGGGAAACCTTGCTTGTGCTACCTCTACGGGTGGCATGGTGAACAAGATGGAGGGTCGTGTGGGAGACACTCCATGTGTTGGTGAGTTAGAAACATCTATCTTTAAAGCATAGTGCAATAGTGTAATTACAGATCATGACTGCACCTATAAAATGGTACTCATTAGCAAACTGTCAGAACTTTATTATTGGTAGTAATGTTCATTTTGGAAACTTAAAATTGTAATGTACATGTCAACAGCACATTACAGTGGTGTAGAATAAGCCAGCACATTGTAGCTGAAATAGTTTGATTTTGTATTCTTGGTTTTTCTTTGCTCTTGCCCATGAAGCTTGTATTTATGAAATGCACATCTCAAGAGAAATGGAATCAGGAGATTCATATTTGCATAATAGCAATGTCTGCTAGGTTATTTTATTAATTTTTTTTATCATATAATTATTATTGGAAATTTGCATTTTACACATCATAACACATCATAACACCACACCCAACAACCCCTACACAACAGCCAAAACCAAAAGAAAGGTAGGGAAAAAAAAACAAGCTGCTTGCAGTTTAGCAGTGAGCATAAGATACTCACTGAAGGATATTCTGTTACATGTTTAACCTTTACTTTGGAAAAATGCTTATAATTAAATTTATGAGTGAAACAATTAGATCTCCAGTTACCCCATTAAATCAATAAAATACTTCCTTTCTCTCCAAATTTTTTATACCCTATGAACTGAGTCTTTTTCATATTTACAGTGGTGTGAAAAAGTGTTTGCCCCCTTCCTCATTTCCTGTTCCTTTGCATGTTTGTCACACTTAAGTGTTTCGGAACATCAAACCAATTTAAACAATAGTCAAGGACAACACAAGTAAACACAAAATGCAATTTGTAAATGAAGGTGTTTATTATTAAAGGTGAAAAAAAATCCAAACCATCATGGCCCTGTGTGAAAAAGTGATTGCCCCCTTACTATAACTGTGGTTGTCCACACCTGAGTTCAATTTCTCTAGCCACACCCAGGCCTGATTATTCCCACACCTGTTCACAATCAAGGCATCACTTAAATAGGAGCTGCTTGACACAGTAAGGTCCACCAAAAGATCCTTAAAAGCTACACATCATGCCGAGACCCAAAGAAATTCAGGAACAATTGAGAAAGAAAGTAATTGAGATCTATCAGTC
>JAFFST010054013.1:120287-136640 GCA_022414735.1 Noturus placidus
AGAACCTCCTTCCCTCAGCCAGGGCATTGAAAATGAAAAGTAATTACTAAGTCATTACCAAGTACTACGTCATGTTCTACAGAGGGGTCAAATACTTATTTCCCTCATTAAAATGCAAATCAATTTATAACATTTTTGACATGCGTTTTTCTGGATTTTTTTGTTGTTATTCTGTCTTTCACTGTTCCAATAAACCTACCATTAAAATTATAGACTGATCATTTCTTTGTTAGTGGGCAAACGTACAAAATCAGCAGGGGATCAAATACTTTTTCCCCTCACTTTATTTATTTATTTATTTATTTATTTAGACAATCCCTGACCCTACATTTAGTGAATCATATTAGTTTGTAAATTCCTGTAATTCCAAATGAAGATCCTGGCCAGTGCATTTCACACATTTCACATTGTACTGATGAATAACTGGTAAGCAATTTGGATGTTAAAAACAAGAAACACGTACTGAAATTGTAATGCTAATTCAAAAAGGTCATTTTAAAATCTTTGCAATTGTTTACTGGTTAACAGTTCACTGTTTTTGTGTGTGGGAGTTTGCAATAACCTGAAACAGCACCTTGATCACTTGTGCAAGGTTATTGTTGGAATATACAGTGTACTGTTATAGTACTAGTATTTAATTTAAATGCTATGTGCTGTAATGTATGGTATATAACTTGTTTAATAAATCATTTAAAAAAAATCAACCATACTGCTGGTTTTGTGGTATCTCTACATGTTCTACTAATAGGTTTTACTAATCATGTGTTGATTTTATAAGCTCTTGGTTTGGAAAGTCAGCTGAAGCTCCAATACTGTAACACAGCTGTGTTTAATTTCGGGGATGTCCAAACTTTCAATCACATGAGGAACAGAAACCATGCTCTATTTTTGCAGATAAGTTTTCACTTGTTTTGAGCTGCTGCTGTGGCACTCGCATCAATATGCGCGTTCACATGTGAAATACTAAATTGGGCTGAGATACCACAGGCCATGAGGCTAAAACATAGCTGAACCTATGGTCTTCTGCTCTAATTCATGCTTATATACTCATTTACACAGGCTATAATTAGTGACGTCAACATCAAGGGCATACATATGTTAGTCTCGTTAACAGCAGACAGTATAAAGAGCTTTCAACGTGATTAGGCAAGAACAAACAAGCATTTCATTTCATCTGTCTCAGAAAGCACTGCAGATATCTTTGTAATTCACAGCAGACATACATCTGCATATTGCACACAAATATCTTTGCAATGAAGGATATTAATCACAGCTCCAGGTCCCTGGTTCAATCCTGAGTTTCACATGGTCTCCCTGTGAATGCATTGGTTTCCTCCGGGTTTTCCACCTCTTCTTTTTGCGTGTGCGTGTGCAGGGTCCCCTATGATGGACATTCTAGGTGTATTCCTGCTTCATGCCCAGTGTTACTGAGAAAGGCCTCTTGGTTGGCAAGTTCTGAACTTCCCTTTGTGTATGTACATACAGTGCATGAACATTTGCCCTTTTGGAAAAGGAAATTCATTGGGGTTTCTTAAGTCTCACTATTCTAATGTTATGAGTATTTCCGTGTGAATTGACAGTCTTTTTGCAGTTGGTATTAATCCTCTAAAGGTAAGATTAAGAACATTGTTACATCGCACAATGCCAAATGTTGCATATCTGATATATACAGTACATCCATATATTATACATGGAAATCAGATGCCTTAAAATGAGACCTTCATAGACAATCACATGTACTAGGCAAATATTGGCTCATTCCCACACAAGAACAGTCACTCTCTAATACCTTCCTAGAGCTTTGTCAAGACCTTGCACTGAACACTTTTTTTTTTTTTTTTATACAAGTGAAAAACAAACAGCACCTATTCCTTTATCAAGCAGCAGGGTGCCAGAGCACTGACTGTACTGTGGAAATTAAACTGATGTGTACTATCTTCTCCAAATACCCTCCAGTCTCTCTATCACATTCTGTTTCTGGAACATTCTTCTCCTGCCCTGTGACTGGCACACCATAACAGCCTGCCAAAAATGTTTGAACTGCTGCTCCCAGTTGAAGGATGAGAGGGATGAAGTTGAGTACGTTAGGATGAAAGAGATAAAAGGAAGCACAAAAAAGAAAAAATCTCCATCTCTTCTAGAATGATTGGCATGATGGTGATGGGCTCTAGGGCCTGCCCTGTGCACATCCTGCACCTGCACTGGGCTTCTATCTCTGCTTTCAGTCAGTAAGCCAGAGTTAACCACCCAAACAGGGAGAAATGTTAAAACTGAGTGTCTGAAAGCCTTTGCTCCTCTGCTCCGGGAAGCAATGCACCACACTGGCGTTTCTATCTCCATTCAGTACTTTTGTGTTTAGATGTGAAAATACCACCTTATATCAGTCAGATCCTTAAATTTTTGCAGCACCGTTTCCAGTACAGATTGCCTCATGGCAGCATTACAGACATCCCTGCTTTTAACCTCCAGTGGACAAGCAAGGACAACTTGGCAAGGAAAATCTCTCTCAGATGGAGCAAAGAAACCAAGACTCAGACGCAGGGTTTGTTCAATGGCTTGTAGACCTCACAGCGGTAGGAGTAGGATCCAAAAGGAAGTAAGGCGGTCTGTCCTGGATTTTGTGATTGCAGAAATTAACACAAAATCAAGGAACTCTCTAAATTTGGGCCAGGACACGCCATGTTATTTCATCACTATGCACATTCAGCCAAAGCCCCCCTTCATTTCAAATATGTCGAACATGAGTACAGCTTAAAGGTTTAATTTATCAACAAACATCACTGTGAAAGGACATGCAAAACAATTGTGTAAAAAGAAGTTCTCTACAAAAAAGCCATCGCAAATTTGGAAAAAAGCCACAGCAAAATCAAACCTCTTTGGCGGCAGCAATCACAAAAAAAAACCTGAAATCCTGTATGGGCTGGTACGGGCTTGTAAGCCTCCAATTGGTAGAATTAATATCCAGATGGGACCGAGGACATATAGATTTGGACAGAAGTAGGAGCCTGGAAACCTCAGGTTGGTTGGAGTTGGATTTGGAAGCAAAGGCACATACAGTATACTTCAGGCTGGTAGAAGTAGGATTAAAACAGGAGCAAATTCTTACACATCCCATGATGGTGGTGGTGGTAGTAGTAGGATCCAGAAAGGAACAGAAGCTTGTCAACCAAGTATTGGAGCTATGGCTTATAGATCTCAAGATGGTGGGAATCACTCCAGCAACCTTCTGTTCCTTTGTCAACATACACTGTATTGCCAAATGTTTTCCACTAGGTTTTGGAATGTGGCTGTGTGGATTTGCTCATTCAGCCACAAGAGCATTAGGTCAGGCTCAGAAGTTGTGCAAGGAGGCATAGGGAGCAGTTGGCATTCTAGTTCATGCCAAATGGGTTGAGGTCAGGGCTCTGTGCAGACCACTTGAGTTGTTCCACTCAAACCTTGGCAAGCCATCTCTTTCTGTGAAGGGGCATTGTCATTGTAATGCTGGAACACGTTTGGGCTTCTTAGTTCCAATAAAGTTGCAATGCTACAACATATAAGGATATCATATACAATTGTGTCCAACTCTGTGGCAACACTTTGGGGAACACATGGGTGTGATGGTCAGGTGTCCACAAACCTTTGGCCATATAATGTACATTTAAACAGGTACATTTAATATATTAGTCTAAGATAGGGAGAATCATTTAAAAAATGGGTATGGCCATACCAGTTAAGCCACTTTTGCAGGATGCACAGTTTCTATATTATCCACATTTCCTTTTATGAGAATGAAGACTTGGGAAATGTGCATTATCTGTCAGAAAATGGCAGTAAAGTAAGTGATTTGGGGTTTTTCTCTATACCAGATGCAGTTAAAGAGTGCTGTTTTTTCCACATATGTGTCTCTCATGAGGTCATTCAAATACGTTATATTCATGTATGCTGTCTGGTGGTCTGATACTTAAGCTTTAAAACACAGCTGTATTTATGCATTCTCAGTCCAAGTTGCCAGCTAAATGGTGTACTGCGAGTATGAGCTACTTGTGGACTTAAGTGAAAGAAACTACCACACAGTGAGATTCATAAACACACATTCACCTAGACCGCGATTCGACAGGAATCAGTGCGTCCGTTCTACACCCGAGACTGTTAGAATGAAAGGCTGCCACCTCATTCTGTCACTCCCATTCAGCTCATTTTACTGCTTAGCACACCCAAGTGCACACTCTACCCATCAGGAGCACTCGGGTTTACCCAATTCACTTAACTCAAATACTTCAAAGACTGTGATTACTGTAGAATACCACGTTCCCCAAAGAATTCTCATCTACATCAGATAAATTTCAAGTGGTAGAGAAGTCACATTGCCCCTGAAAGATGTATTAACAAGCTTTTCACAATCCCATAATGTATGCTGGAGTCAGGAATGAAACTCATACATAACAATGTTGAGGAGACTGAATGCCTACAAAATTGAAATGTACAAAGACTGCAGTAAAGGCAGGATTAATGCTTATTAAATGCGTAACCAAGTGCTTCTTGGCACTTCATCAAAAATAATATGTTCATGTTTGTTCACAATCAGACCAAAGCTTTCTCTGCTGAAACATATCTGATCAGTTGCAGTAATGTTTTGAATAATTACTGAGCTTAAAACACCAACTTTGTGAGGATCTTGCATAAAAAAAACAACAACCTAGGTCTAGTTTGAAACTGTACGATTGGCATGTTATGCAAATTAGATCAAGGTATTACCACCTGACAACGGCCCAAAAAATAAGAGAAACAAATTTCAGATAAATTTGAGGACCAGAAGATAAAACACTATTTTCAATGGGGACTTCCTCACTGGATTGAGTAGCGGGGAAAAGACTGCCACTGATAAATGGTATTATTTTAGTCCTTATGTTATACACAGAAAACCAGATTGTTAAAACAATACTGGTCTCAATGTGCTTGGACCCCCAGTAAAAATAAATAAATACATAAATAAATGTTTATCAGATCCTGAATTTAAATACAAGAGTGACATCAAACAACACATACTAATTTTCCAGAAATAGCTGCAACTTTAATACAATAAGTCACAAGAAGAGCCCTCCATAATCTCGCATTCTCTTGTACAAAACATTATAAAACACATGTATAGTGCCTCACATAAACAGAGACAAGTCAACACTCAGTCCACATAAGTAACTTACAGAAAACATAATAAAAAAATAAGAATCCAAGTGTTGCAATGAGAAGTGTTTCAAAGCACATTTCCTTCTCTCTCAGAGGCCAGTGACCTCATTTCTGATTGTCCTTACTGATGTGGGTTAACTAAGCCACACAGTGACTAAAAATTTGAGGCACTTGATATAAGACACTGCACAAACTCTGGATCACATACACACAAAATAGTGCTAACAAATAGTGATATTTTAAATATGCTACTCATTAAAGTGATATGTTCATAATAGGGCTGTCAAATTAATAAAATAATCACAATTAGTCTCATTTTTGTAGCTGGTTACAATTACTTCTATAAATAATTTCCACATTTCAACATCATGCTTTTCTAGTTCAGCAACTAGACTAAGAATATTTGTACACTGTCTCAATTTCTAATTTATAAAATTGTGTACATCAGTATTCAAATCTAACAAGGCAAAGGATGGCACCAGGAAACTGCATTAAAAGCTTTTTTTTTTTAATACAAAATTTTATCAAATGTATTGTACTACCGCATTCTAGCCATGTTAACTTTGGCAGCCCTAGTTCTTATGTTTCTATACAAATAAACTTCACTCAGCTCTAAGACCAAGGCTCAAAAGGCTCAGTTGAAGCCCGGAGTCCATCTAAACTTCACAATATGTCACAGAGGAAGACTGGATAGGTGTAACCGATTGAGGCAGGATTAGCAATACAGTAGAAAATCATCAGCTGATATTCTAAGCCTCCAAGTAAAATTAACAAAATGAAAATTGGTATTTAGTTATGGATTTACAAAAAAGCCAAAGACTAACAAATATCTCATTGCTATTCACTTAAGGCCAAGACAGGGAATAATATTGCTTTGAGCCACACCCGTTACTAATCCCCAACACTGTCGGCCCTATTATCAGGCTAATTTTCTCAATTTGCCATTCCAAAATTCTCAAAGAGGTACAGTTTCAATGTATTCCTCTATTTCCTCCCTACCCTGCTGATGGCTCCTAGATAACTTTGTTGTTTTCCACTCCCCTACTTCGTGGTCCACCCCTTCTATCTCTTCGTCGGGCCTGTGTGGACTGTTATGCCCCTGCTTTAGAGCTCTAGTTGTTCTTACACTCCTGTCCAGTGGGGACTCGATTCTGTTCGGCCTTGTCCCAGGAGAACCTCTCCTCTTTGGAGGCCCCCAGATGAAATTCTCTGGAGGTTGGTAGTGGCGCTGGGCGAAGCGCAGAAGTGCACGTCTCTGGCTGTGCTTTCGCAGTGTGTAGACAAAGTACTCGAGCGCACTGTGCCGCATGTTAGCCAGCGTTCCCTGCACCAGAGCCTCCTCCAGCAGCAGGTGCACCAGAGGCAGCTTGTAGTTCTCGAAGCCCAGCTCACCCAGGCTCTTCAGAATGCGCGTGATACGCAGATAGTTGTGCTGAGACCTGTGTGTGAGAAAGGAGAACCCTTAGGTTGATTGCCATTTTTAAATTTAATAAGATTTGGACCTTATCAAATGTAGGCAGCTCATGAACTTTGCATGGGTAAGGGCTATGATAACAGACCGCATAACTCTGAGATCTCTGTAAAGTCATTGTCAAGGGATAGGGATTCCACTCAGTGTTTCTGACCCACTTCTCTGCACACTGAGTGTGACAGTAATGGGATATTAATGGTATTGAGTCGGTCTCAATGACACGGAAGATAAGCAAGAGCAAGTGGCTGATGCTCTGTAATTCTGCACTCACAAATTCTAAGCGCACAAAACACTGCGAAACATAGCAGGAGAAAGACTACATACGTACATGTAGAACAATATAGAACAAAGCTAACTGTGGGACAGGAATAGCAGGAATGCTAATTCAAGGTCTGGACATGAAGGTCGAGTAGAGAACTGCACACACTGTACACTCATTTGCATTTTCAACTCAATTAACAAAAGCAATGATCCATCTACACATGCTCATGTTTTTAAACTTGCTAATTGATATTATGCAAATGCTCCTCTCAGCTTTGTCAGCAAGAATAGTGAGAAAATGAGTGAGGCTATGGGGTGGGATGGGGTGGTGCAAGATACACAGAGTACCTTGTAGTGATGGAAGGAAAGATTTAATAAATGAAAGGGGAGGAGCCAAGAAAATATGAGTGAAGTAGAGTGGAAGTCAGACCATGCACAGAAAGTGTTTCCATGTGACCTTTGCAAAAATACATGATGTTTATCAGGAACTCAGTAACTTGGGAACCAACAATAATGTTAGTGTCTACCACCTCTTTAGTTTGAGCTCTGTACTGATCATTACTAATCATGTGTGTTTGTTACAGAAGGAAATTCTCTCTCATTTTGTTTTTTTAAAAACTAGTGTTTAATTAAATTGGTTTTCGATCAGTGGCTGTTTTCATACAGGTAAGGAGTCAAAAACATTTGGTGTCCATCTCACAGCAAACTGCACGATACAGTTGGGTCCATAAGTACTCGGGCAGTACAACAATATTTTGTAATTTTGCCTCTGTACACCACAGTTCTAGATTCTTCGGACAGATGAAACCAAGATTAATTTATACCAGAATGATGGGATGAGAAGAGTATGAAGAAGGAAAGGAAGGGCTCATGATCCAAAGTATACCAAATCATCTGTCAAACATGGTAGGTAGTGTCATGGCATGAGCATGTATGGCTGCCAATGGAACTGGGTCACTGGTGTTTACACTGAATTCTGAAGTGTATAGATCTATACTTTCTGCTCAGATTCAGTCAAATGCTGATAGGACAGTGCTTCACAGTACAGATGGTAATGACACAAAACACACCGCAAAAGCAGCCCAAGGGCTTCTTAAGGCAAAGAAATTCAATGTCCTAAAATGCCTGAATCAGTCACCCGATCTCAATCCAACTGAGCATGCTTTTCACTTTCAGAAGACAAAACTGAAGGCAGAAAGACCAACAACTGAAAGCGGCTGCAGTAAAGTCCTGGCAAAGTATCTCAAGGTAGGAAACTCTGCATTTGGTGATGTCCATGGGTTCCAGACTTCAGTCAGTATTTGACTGCAAAGAATTCGCATCCATCCATCCATCCATCCAACTTCAACCGCTTACTCCTTTTCAGGGTCACGGGGAACCTGGAGCCTATCCCAGGATCCAAATATTCTAAATAATCCTTATAATTATAATTGATAGTTTGTCCGATTACTTTTGAGCCTGTGAAAATAGAGGGACCATGTAAAAAAAGGTTGTAATTCCTAAACAGTTAATGCAATATTTTTGTTAAACCCTTGAAATAAAGCTGAAAGTCTACACTTCAGTTACATATTGATTGCTTCATTTCAAATCCATAGTGGTGATGTAAAGAGGCAAAATTACAACAAAAAAATCGCTGTCCAAATATTTATGGACCTGACTGTATAATGGACACTGTCCCTGCAGTGTGGAGGAAAATCAAGCTACAAATTAGTCTAAGCACTATTGTTCCTATTCAGGAAAATTCTAGAACCTGAGAACACCCAATCCCCTGGTTATTTTAAGGAATATTTCAAGTTCCTCAAATTATTCAAGAACTTTGGAGAAAATGCAACCCATGTTTGTAGAAAAAGAGTCTAGATCCAGATCTCACTCATTCAGGTGTTGGAAACGATCTTTCCAGTTTACAGCACGTGCTACGTTTCCATTCTTATCTAGGAGCTTGATCCCAAAGAAGTCCAACATGATGGCGTATGCCAGCACAAAGCGCCGCTTGGCTTCTTGAGTGTTCTGGAATTCCTGTGCATGATATCAGAGAATCATTCTGTTATTGATCAAGCATCGTCTCACCTACTACACCAAAAAACAACTACAGTACATCTCAAGAGGTATACACTGAATGTAACATTTTAAAGCCTTCATCTCATGATCAGAGAGATCAAAAACTTTTCAACTGTAGCCTTTACCTTAATCTCATCCTGAGTGAGTTCATGGGCATAGAAATTGAGGCCTTGTTCCCTGAGTGGGAAAAGCCTGCAGGAATGGACAGAAATTACTGCATTATCTTCATGTGTAAAGAAGACTACAATAGAATAGAGTAAAAAAGAATCATTTCAGCAATTCTACAAAATTACAATCACAGTGTAATGATCCCAGACTTTTAATCATTTTAATACATGCATAACAACATGTTAATGCATAGGTACAAACATACAGCTGCAAAACTTCTGTTTCTTTTGTCTGTTTCATGGTGATGAAAGCATTGATAAGATCGCTCTCGGCTCTAATAAATCCTGGTGGAATGGCCATGAATGACTTTTACCAGGAGAAAATGAGAGATCAGACATATAGAAAGGACAAACTGCCTCTCTGTCAGCTACTTGATGACCTGCACTGCTGCCATTAAACAGAAAATGGGCAAACTCAGCCCTAGGCTCATTTCTAACAGACCAAGCAGTTCTGGCTGGCTGCCTGCTTCACTAGGCCATTTCTTATTAATTCAATACTAGCAACTCATCTACATTTGACATTATGCAAATAGTCCTTAGTTTTGTCTGTTCAAAGTGTGAGAATGTAATAGTGTGTGTGAGAGTGAAGGTGGTAAAGCTGCTAGCTTATGTGTGAGGTCTGATTACGTTCTGCTGATTCCTGTAGGGCCACCGAGCCTACACCAACCAAACACCAAACCTGTCACGCAGTAGGCCTCAGATCACACTGAACATTTATAAACCTAAGGTTTATTAGACATTGTAAGTAAATCTCGGCAAGGTGAAAATGTCAACTGGAACACACACTTTAATTAATCCTAAAAATGAATCTCTTTTTCCTGTTGTCTTTCTACTCATAGGCAAGTCTTCTCAGCAGTGTTATTTAGTTGAACAAATTTAAAACTTGCATTTTGGATACAACTTTCTGAAGTATCAAACAGTCATGCACTGATTAACCACGGTGAATCTGCAAATTATCCCAGGAATATTGTGTGTGAGGTAGGACTACACCTTAGCTTAGCCAATCCACCTACTGCCATGTTTTTGGGAAGCAGGGGGAAACCGGGGAAACCAGAGAACCCAGAGGAAATCCACATGGACATGGGGAAATGCATAAAACACCATACGTAGAGAAATCTGAGCTCAGGATTGAACCGGGCGACCACTGCCACCCAAGTATCAAACAGAAAGTCACTGTTACTTGCAGTATGAGACAGGAAAAAATACTGGAGGCTTGACTTTACCATTGTATATATGTGTGGTTGTGCTCAAGCTTGTCATAGTCACCCTTCCATTTGGTGAGGATCTCGTCAACATAGATTCCTGCAGGGACAAATACAAACCTTTTCTGCATCATGTGTCAAAGGAAACATAATACACAAGTGGGCAGCATACTTCAAATCACAAGCATTCATTCTTCTCCAGTAACTGCTTAATCATGTTCATGTACATGATGGATCCAGAGCCTATGCCAGGAACATTGGGCACAAAATAAACCCTGGATGGGATTCTGGTATATTTGTAAAGTTCGAAAAAAAAACCCTGAAAATCCAGAGAACACCCACACGGACACAATGTGACACTCCGTAAAGACGGTTACCCAAAACTCAGGATTGAACATGGGACCCTGGATGCTACCTGCCGTGCTGTGAAAAGGTACACTGCCTAAATGTCAAAACAGTCCTTCATGCACGTAATGAGAATTGAAATGCAATACACAATGCCCAGTAAATGCCCATGAAAAGACAATGGAGACCTAATCATAGAAGTATAGCTGTCTAAAAATATAAACAATCTCAGTTTGTTTATGACAATGTCTGTGTTGATGTGTTTGTGTCCACTCTTTTCTCCAGTTCCTATGTGGTTCAGTTTTCAATCCACTTTATGATCACTGATGTTTAATCTTAAAACCACCTTGCAGAGACAAATTCTGCCTAAAGACATTAAGGAAGAAGGAGAATGCCAAGTGCATTGTTTGTGACTGTGCATGAGATGGGCCTCCTGAGAGTGCTCAACTCAGGCTGTTTCATCACTCACTCTGATGTGCAACTGATGTGGTTTTATGTACTGCTACATTACTGTTCGCACTGTGTGATAGATCTATACCACAGGTTCAGAGTTTGTGATTCAACAAGGCTTTCAAAGAAACATCACATACACAGTGCACAGAACACTGAACAGTCATTTTCTCACCACAACTGCAAATGCATTTGCCATAAACCACAATAGAAATGATTTGTGAGAGGTTATCATCATGACACAGGCAAACTTCTTGCAAAATTATACTCAAATGTGCTGATTAAAGGTTACAGGAATGTCGCTGTTCTTATGGAAATTCCTATGGGATTTTCAGTGGAATACAGGGGTTACCATTAGGGTTCATGGGTCACTGAGGGAACACCATTCAAACTCATGGGTTCCCCCATGAGATGCTGTCGTGCATTCATAGGAACTCATAGGATATACTGTATATGGTGCGATATAAAAATGTATGGTGCTCCCACCCAGCCTGCCATGAAAGACACCTAAACCGCTACTAAGGGCAGAATGGTAAGGTGACAAATGAAAGGAATGGTTTGGGTCCACTTGCCTCCTTAGAGGGAAGGGTCACTGCAAATCAATAAAGTTTTTATGCCTAATCACCTTAATCCTATGGAGAAATATTTCTATCCCGATGGGGATGGTCTCTTCCAGGATGATTCACTGAATTATTTGAGTATGAAAATAATGTAAATCACATGCTATGGCCTTCACAGTCATCAGATATAAACCCAACCGAATGCCTATAGAGGATTTTAGAACAATGTTTTAGACAGTGCTCTACATCACCATCATCAAAACTCCAACTGAGTATATATCTTTTGAAAGAATGGTTTTCTATCCTGTCGGTACAGATTCAGAGACTTGTAGAATCCATTCCATGGCACTTTGAAGTTGGTGTGATGGCTCGTGTTGGCCTAACACCGTACTAAGCCACTATATCAGTTTGTCTTTTAATTTGTCTATATATTTGACATTAATGTCTAAGTGATAAAAAATAAAAACCCAAAAGGAGCCCCACCGATCATACCCACTGATCATTTTCAAATGGGTATCATAAAAACAGTAATGCACTAAGGTACTATAAACTACCATTAACATCCCATATTCAAGTGCCAGTTCCCAGTGGGATTTAAAACTGAATACCTATATAATTTTCATGGAACTCACACAGGAATTTTCACACAGAAGGGTGATGAAGAATAAACTTTACAGATGCCTCAAAACCAAGGGCGTAACCATGGTATGGACATTGGGGGGGTCCAAGCGCTAAATCCCCACGACCCAACCCCCCCCCCCCCCAACCCCGCGCTCAGCCAAACTTCCAAAATTTTATATTGAAAATTTGGATATTTACAACACAGTTTTAGGATTCCAGTTACTGTTTGAATTCACGTGGTTTCTGAGTGATAGAAGCTCCCACAGCATTGGGAAGCTGCTAAGATACATCACCAAACTTGCGTTGAGTCTGGGCGAAACCAAGTGTACAATTGGGGGGGGGGGATTTTCTGTAACAAACGTGAATATATTAAAAAAGAATAGACATAAATAAATAGATAAATTAAATAAACAGAATAGATGAAGAAAAGACAGATCCGTTGGCAGGGAAAATCAAAGCGGAACATATAGAAAATATTTTCTCGTGTATATTGGAAGGACAGATTGGTATTTTCCCCCCAAAGAGTGCGTGGTTACGCCCATGCTCAAAACATATTAATCCACCTTTTAACAATACCTGTTGTATTTCCTTCTTCTAACAGCAAACACACTGACTCTACTACAGCTAACTCTTTCACATAATGATCCATTAAATGAACATTAAAAAGTGTGTTAAAGCTTAGTTATGGTAATGGACAGAAAGACCAAAGTGCATACACTTTACATTTACAGCATTCAACAGATTAAGCAGATTACAGAAGCATACACAGACTCTTACCATCTGGGATCAAAGGAATCTTATTCAGATAAAATCTCAGATTGCGGTACTCGTTTCTCAGCCGAGGCTCCTTGTAATTCTAGGTGCAGAGAAAAACATGGAAAGGAGGAGAGAAGACGAGTGATAAAGAAAGTGTCTCTAAGTGATAAATAAATTGTTCTGAGGCTAAGAAGAACTCGTGTTGAACTCATGATGAACTTGCTCGGAGAGAGGCAGTTATGCATTTTTCATTTGGACACCAATATTATTTTTCCTTTTTTAAAAACCTGCAAAACGCCCAAATCTGGATTTGAAGATCAAACTAGCATCAATCTAGTGACTTTCACTCAATTTTTTCTGCTGTAATACATCAAACAGGTTACAGTATATGAAAACATATGGCACTCATAAAAGCAAAAAGCCATTAAAAGAGCATCCATTTCTGAGTACAGTGCTATGGCTTGGAAAAACAGTGAAGAGAGTGGGTGAACATTTTACCGGATAACTATGGCGGTACTTGTACAGGTCCTTGGCAGCATAAAAGCTTCTTTTCATCTTTGTGGATGACTCAGCCGTGTGATTAAACTGTGTAGGAGAGAGAGAAAAAAAGTAAAATAGGCACAAAGAATGTATGAATGAGTCTGCTCATGAGATGAACTATTACTGCTTGATTCCACATATGCATTCCTGTACATATTAAGGTTTTCCCCTTTCGTAATCCTCACTCACTCTCTAGCTCAATACGCAACAGTCTAACCTGATTGTTAGTATATTGCAGACAGCGACATGTGGCCAAAAAGGACTGGATTATAGTTGGACAGAAAGAAAAGCACCTGCTGTTGTTCAACCTTTTAGTTGTTCACTTTCTTAACTTTATGTTAGGTTGGATCACACCTGTTTACTCTTGAACTTAAAATCAAACTTGTAAATGTTGGGATCTTTGTTGTTGAAAGAGACAGAGAGAGAGAGAGAGAGAGAGAGAGAGAGAGACTGAAGACTCATGACTTATTCATTTAATAGATCTTGGCCCACCTTCAATCATTTATTCAACTGACTAATTCAAATAAGTAAAATATAAATTTTCTTTAAAAATATGAATATGAATGAATCTATGGCCAATAAAAAAATTACACTACAGATATTATACTACAGTTTAGTTTACAATAGAACAGACTAGTGCTGCACCTGCACATGAACCTCGTGTGCACTTTTTGTGGATTTTGTCCATATTTAATTATAGATAAAAGAGTCATAAAGTACAAAAATCACAGTGAGGCCATGATAAAGCGTTGTTGGATTAGTCCTTGGGTTTTTAGACTGCAAAAGCAGGTGAGCAGTTTGGTCTTGTATATAATATAGAAAAAAAAATCCAGGACATCTCGGAGACATGAGGAGAAATTGGGTCAGATTTAATAGGTTACAATGTCACTGTTTCCAAAAGCAGGAAACCCTCCAGGTTTTAGCATCACAGCACCCACATCCCAGCAAGAAGCTATAATGAGCGGAGTTGAAATAAACAACATTGTAGTATATGAACTGGCACCCTGTCCAGGGTGTACCCCATCCAGGGTGTTCCCTGGCTTGTGCCCAATGCTCCCTGGGATAGGCTCCAGGTTCCCTGTGACCCTGAAAAGAAGTAAGTGGTAGAATATGTATGTATGTATGTATGTATGGATGGATGGATGGATGGAGTAAATGATATCAGATCATATGGATATGGAGATGCTATAAATAGCGCGAGCTGCTTTTAATCCCCATAACAATAGGACACACAGATTATATGTCAATAAAGTGTCCTGGGAATAGATACCCTCTCCTTTAGAGGTTTCATTGAAGAAATGGCTACCCTACAAAGGGCACAGTGCTTTTGCTCGTCCTTCCTCTTGTTCATGTCGCATTTTAAACCCAGCCTGACACAATACGGAATGAGGTCACTATAGGAACATTCTATTCTCGAAGCAGTAATCATCTCCACTGTACTGTTCTTGAGCGGTTTACCTGAGGAAAGCAGTCTTCATCCTGTCCACAGTGCCCTGCCTCTGAAGTGTCCTGCTCGTGTCTCTCCGAGTCCGTCTCCCACGTCGAGTCGCATTCCTCCACGGTGCTCGGCTCCTTGTACCTCAGAGCGCCCATCAGATTTCCCATTGACACCAGCGCTCCGGGTTTCTGTCCGCCTCCCTCGCCTCTACATTACTCCTGCTGTCACCACACAGCGCTTTAAAACCAGCCCTGCGATGCTCTTGCAGTGTTTCTATTGGACAGGAAGCAGGACTTCCCATGCGACGTGAACACAAGCCGTTTAGCGCGCAATGGTGGCGGTGATCAGCATCACTGTGCTGTTAGTGAAGATCACCGCCCAGTGCCAGAACTACGCTCTTCAACCAGCTGCTTTACTTCCTCATGAAACTTTCACTGAACCCTGCTCCATCCCCTGAACCACTAAAGTCATGAGCATTTCATGCAAAACCAGCCTTAGAATCATTTCCTGCTGTTATAACAACAACAACAACAACAATAATAATAAGTAATGATGATTATTATTATTATCATCATCATCATCATCATCATCATTATTAACAACAACAACAACAACAACGGCTTACTGTTTAAGGCTCTGGTTTACTGATCTGAAGGTCAAGCTTCAGCACTACCAAGCTGCCACTGTTGGGCCCTTGAGAAAGGCCCTTAACCCTCTCTACTCCAGGGGCGCTGTATCATGTCTGACCCTGCGCTCTGACCCCAACTTCCTAACATGCTGGGATATGCAAAGAAAATAATTTCACTGTGCTCTAATGTATACATGATCAATAAAGACTCATTAACAGCAGCAACAACAACAACAACAACAATAATAATAATAATAATAATAATAATAATAAATAAAGGTATGACGGAACTCTCTATATACAGGGTAATTTTTGTTCCAGCCTGGGCATCTCTGGAACGGTTCTGCGCTGGGTGGAATCCTATCTCTCTGACAGATCTTTCAAGGTATCATGGATGGGAGGTATTTCTGAAATCCAGCAACTCGCCACTGGCGTTCCACAGGGGTCAGTTCTGGGTCCACTTCTCTTTTCTATCTACACGACATCTCTAGGGCAGGTGATTGAGTCTCATGGCTTTTCATATCATTGCTATGCTGATGACACCCAGCTCTATTTGTCCTTCCAGCCTGATGATCCATCCGTCTCTGTACGCATCTCTGCTTGTCTGTCTGACATCTCAGCCTGGATGAGGGAACACCACCTTAAGCTCAACCTGGCAAAATCTGAGCTTCTCGTCATCCCAGCCCTTCC
>JAFFST010054013.1:143633-160537 GCA_022414735.1 Noturus placidus
AAAATGTCAGATTTGTACATAGGTGCTTAGTGGATCGCACGTTCGCCTCACACCTCCAGGGTCAGGGGTTCGATTCCCCCCGTGGCCCTGTGTGTGCAAAGGTTGCATATTGCCCTTGTGTTGCGGGGGTTTCCTCCGGGTTTTCTCCCCCAGTGGCCTACATGCATGGTAGGCTGATTGGTGTGTCCAAAGTGTCCGTAGTGTATGAATGGGTGTGTGAGTGTGTATGTGATTGTGCCCTGCGATGGATTTGCACCCCTTGTCCAGGGTGTACACTGCCTTGTTCCCGATGCTCCTGGGATAGGCTTCAGGTTCCCCCGTCACCCCAAAGAGGATAAAGTGGTATGGAAGATGGATGGATGGATGGAAGATGGATGGATGGATGGATGATTTGTGCATGGTTAAATTTATCCTGGTTTTAGAGGAGGTATGTGGAATGGGTGCTGACTAAACTCAGTTTCAGTTTTAAGGGCACTTAGTCTTTGCTAAGAGTGGTAAAAGCCTGGAAGAGAAAGTGTTTGTGTGTGAGGAATCTTCCTCAATTCAGAATTCAGGTCTGTGAAGGGTGGGAGGCTGTAAATTATTGAATCTACACAACACTCAATGTGGTGTCATGTGGTGTAAAAGTGTGATGATGCAGATCTAAATCTGATGGAAACAAAAGATGTGATGACTGATTCAGATGTGGGTATAAAGAATTAGAACAGCCGAACTTTTGACAACATTAATTTCTTAAATTGACACCAGGAGTTTATGCAATGTTGTAATTTTGGTGATCCCATTTACATTTCTGTAGAATACTGAATGGCTGTACTCTCCTGACTGTGAAGTTATGAATCCCATTCCACTTCTGTTTTTACAATGAGTGACTACAGTGATTATGACCACAGATTTTGTGTCACCAGCTCCAGATTGTGAGCTATAACATGATGTTTTGCTTCCTCCTGGCATGTGGAAGCATTAGTGTTTGAAAGGAGCCCAAACAAGTTAATGTCATCTACTAACCTGGACAACTTTACAGATTCACACTGTTTGCTTCTTTCACCGTTCACTATTTTGATTGTTCACTATAATAAACATAATCTCAGTGTCTGGTGCCACCAAGCACCCCTTTTCTCAGGGTTGTTTTTCTTCAAGAGCAAAATCTGGATATTTATCTAAAGCTGCTTTCTCTTAATGTCTAAAGCACTATACAAATCAAATTTGAATTTAATTAAATCATAAATGCTGCAAAAATGTGTGTCGCTCTGAGGAGGGAGAGTGGAGGGAGGGCATTTTATTCATCTTTCAATCTCTCATGGGAAAACTACCCATCCCAGCACACAGAGATTTGCTAGTAACTATTTGAACTTTACATGACACTGCATGTGGTCAGAGTAAAACAGCCAGCTTACAGTCAAGTTACAGTCATGACAGGGGAGTATATACTGTGGGAGAGAGCACACAGGTCAGCGGAGCACAAGTGCTATGGGGTCTGAGATGCAGAACACAGAGCTGTCTGAGTAGGTCAAAGGTCATGGTGTTGAAGTCTAAAAATGGAAAACTGTAGGGCCGTTGATGGCATGGTTTACAAATGCACTCCAGAACTGCTTTATCTCCCTTTCAGTCATGGCCATATGAAAAGCTCTCAGTGGTGATGCTTCCTAAAGGTCAAACAACACAAACACAACAAATAAATCATCTGTACCCATAATGTTGTGCAATGTAAAGATTACATAGATATTTAAGTGGTTATAATTAATCGACAGCAATCATACTTCTGGGCAATACTAAAAATCACCTCTAGAGAGCAGTAGGTCTCCTGTAATGGAGCCATGGCCTTGTTAAACTCATATTTCAACAATGTTCTCAACACCCACTCCCCCTTATGCATCAAGCTGTTTGATCATCAGGCACTAGCAGATGGGTCATTATCTGAATGTGTATGACAAACTATGTAGAGCCAGGCCTGAGGATTTGGCCTTCTATTACAGCCAAGAAAATACCACCATGCCAGAAATCCCCCTGCTTAAAAACAAACACCATTATATATCCATTATTTCCTTTCTTACACTCTTACATCTAAGAAAAGTAAAGCAACAACAAAACCCAAATCTCGCCTCTAGCTTTTTATTATTCCACACCTACGTTACTAACCAACTTCCCCTCGTCTCAACCACTCACACAGCTATTTACTTTACAGTCCAACACACACACTAGTAGCCCTGAGGTCCAGAGTACTTTATCAGTCCATTACAGTGGCTTTAGTGGTGTAGTGAAAGCACAGTGGCCCCTGCTTCATTAATATCACATCTCTCTAAATAATGCCAAATTGCCTAATGCTGTGTGTTTTCCCATACCCACACAGCACACTTTACACCATGTTGCTCACCTCCGAGTCTCCTCATTCCTCTGTGCACATTTACCCATCCAGTACCTGCTAATGAGCTCTGCAGAATGAAGCATAGAGGCAAAGACAGATCTGAATTATATCCCCCCCCCCCCCACACACACACACACACACACACTGTCTTGTAGTACTACTTTTGGTATTTGCATTACCTCTGAAAACAGAATACAGTATGCCTAATGAGCAGCATAAAATATGTTTGAATTAATTTAAGAAACATTTGAGGAACCTTTATGGATTAAATAATAATAATAATAATAATAATAATAATAATAATAATAATAATAATAATAATCCAAATAAGTTGTAATAATGGTTAAAATGATGTACACTGAAGCCACACTACAGTTTTCATATATGAGGCAGAGTGAGTTTGTCTGTGCAATCAATTAAACACATTTGTTACTCATTTACGTTATTGAGCGTAAGCATCTAAAGGTGACTCTTTTCATTATGAGCTTGTGTTTGAAATCTATGTAGCATTATGCCCTGACAGTATCTGCAGAGAAAAATAATTTAACATGCATCTCGGGCATAGCATGAGGCGGTGCTGAGCTGGGTCCCGATAAGAGTTATAGAGGGCACTGGGACAACATTATTAACCTGCCGGCATGATACTGGAATATGAATTCTGTCCTTAGCAATTCTGTGTTGTTGTAATTCATTCTCTGTCTCTGTCTGTCTGTCTCTCTCTCTCTCTCTCTCTCTCTCCCCCCTCTCTAACGCCCCCCCCACCTCGAATATGTGCCTGGCTGTTGTGGATGTGTAACACTGTGGCTTCTCCTTGGCCATGGCTGCTAAATTACATCCTAGGGAGCACCATGTGCAGGGACACCACATGCTTCACTCCCAGTACAGTGAAACAGCCAATAGACTGCTTCTCTTTCGTCTGTCTGTCTGTCTTATGGTCTGTCTCGTCAGCATGATGCACAGGGGACAGAAATGCTCAAGACAATGACCTCAAAACAAAAAGAAAAAAAGAGGCATACCTACAAAAGCAAATTAGCTCGTTTGCTAGAGTGCGGATTTGAGAAATGGTCTAAAAATCGAACACAGCAAGTCATTAAAATATGTTGGCATTAGCACTCTAAGAAACATATCCACACCCACACTTAATATGCTGCACAGACAGATGCCTGAAAGAAAAATAGACATGGGGACTTTCGATGATCATCTATAGCCATATGTTTTCAAGGATGGCCCAATAAGGGCTGGATGCTCTTTCCAATGCAGCATTTTTTTTATTAAACCTCACAAGCTGCACATCTAACATCTGCGCCCATAAGAGCAGCAAAGGCTACAAAAACCGGCCATTTATTTTTTATCGCCCATTTTGCCGGCCATCCATAATTCAACAAGGGGCATACTTAACAGCTCCACGCTTAGGGAATGGTCCAATTATGCAGAGTTTCTGAGGAAAGACTGATTTGGGTTTGCTGTGGTGTTTGTTCAAATGCATGGTACATGGTACACACCACCTTATTGAAGTTATAAATGTAACAAGCTGCCGGGCAGTGCTGAGTGTTTGGGAGTGGGCTTAATTACCAGCATTGAGCTAGCACCCCATCAAGAGAACCCGTAAATAACCTTCTACAAAGAACCATTCTGGAGATAGCAATGCTAAAGTGTAATGCGAGAAATTATGGCAAGTGAAATGGATAATGATGCAGCTTTTTGGTCCATGCCTTTTTTCAGAGTCTGTTAAAGGCTTTTAGCCATTACGTGCAAGCTATTTTTATGCAACGTGGAGGACGCTATGTGTGGAGCATACAAAAATTAGATTAATTTGAGAGTCCTTTTAGAGGGATTTGCAGAAGACTCAGTGTTTCTTAATCATATGATGCTAAGATAGAAAGTGAAGGATAGAACATATATCAGGTATCATGCCAGGATTTATGGATTTAAGGTTGTTTCATCATAATTGATCTTAGCGCTGGGTTGGAAATCCATTATGGAAGTGACTGGCAAGTAACATTGCAGCATCACATACAATGTGTTGATCTAGAAACCCAATCACACATACAATGTGTTGATCTAGAAACCCAATCACACATACAATGTGTTGATCTAGAAACCCAATCACACATGAATGTGTTGATCTAGAAACCCAATCACACATGAATTTGACAGTCATTTTAAGGACAATTTCAGAAAACACTTATGTTAGAAAATCTGTCATTTCTCAACATTTGATAATCAGATGATTAAGCAAGTTGTCTTTTTAGTAAATAAAAGAGATACTAAGATTGAGAAAAATAGATAGAGAGTGAGGTCTATTAGTCATGTCCTGCTTTACACTGATGAGACCGAGAGCTTAATGAGTGTCCTTTTCCCAAGGAGAGAAGCAGAACCAAGGGCACAGCCATTCATCAGCTTTAGGGACACAGAGTCAGGGGGCTGTATGAACAGACGAACAGTGCAGCTCAGCAGGGACAGTGTGGAAACAAGCCTGCATGCTTTAAACTAACTTTAACCAGCCCAGGGTCTCTGTGAACCTACACCATCCCACAACATGGACCACAGAGACTAGCCTAATTGATCAGCCTGCCACTGCTCTTTATTGTTAACACCAACTTGTCATGCTAACAAATTAGATCGTTGAGAGATGAGACCAATTAATTCTGATGAGCATGTGGCATGCCAAGTTTTCTGGGCCAAATGCAATTGCAAACAGTTTCATTTCCAGGTAGTGCTTTGAAATTCCAATCCAAATGCCAACTCTCTTACACAATCTCTCATATACTAGAGCATCTAAAGATATAAAACTACTGGACACTTTAATAGGAACATCTTTACCCCTGCTCATTTGTGTAATTATCCAATCAGCCAATCATGTGGCAGCAGTGCAATGCAGCACAACAGGTCATGAGCATCTGTTAATGTTCCCATCAGATATCAGAATCTGATCATCAGAGTCTTTGTTCAGTATTGGCGAGACTGTAGCCACAGATTCCTGTTCTTGGCAGACAGGAGTGGAACCTGATTTGGTCTTCCGCCATTCACCTCAAAGTTTCACCACAGTTTTACAAAGTGGCTATTTGGTAAGAGCAAAAATTAAGCACAACAGCATTCAGAAGACAAAGATATTGCCTTGCATTTCTAAAGGCAGACTTCATTAACAATGCACATTATCATTATCTCGCTCTCCCTCTCTTTCACACACACACTCTCTCACACGCACACACTCTCTCACGCTCTCTCCCTCTCTCTCACACACTCTCTCACTCACACACTCTCTCACTCACACACTCTCTCACTCACACACTCTCTCACTCACACACTCTCTCTCTCTCTCTCTTTGTCTTGTCTCACGTTTGCCCATGGCAGACTAATATAATCTCGCCACAAATTCATTAAGTATAGAACTGCTCTTTTACAGCTTCCATGGCCCAGAGCCAGATGTATGAACAAGTGCTGTTTTATAGCAATCATCCACAGCCAACACATGAATCATCACTCATGGAGTGCAATGACTCACTGGCACTAGATTAGAATTACTATGCTAGATGCATCTTAAAGGATATAGCAGATAATTGGTCAAATCAAACACAGAGTGTAACCTGGCATCACATGCTAATACATGCTTATGTGGATTTCATATCTCTAGGGTAGGCAAGGATTTTAGAAACATCATTATGCTGTATTGGTGCAGTCTTAATATTCATCAGCTCTCATGTCACATTCTTTCTCCTCTGTTTACCAGAGTGTGTGCTGTGAAAGACACTTACTTTTGTTATGCAAATCAATCCCATAGCAGATATCATGCCAGGGACTCAAGGTTGTTTCAACACAATTGATCTTATAGCCGTGCTGGAAATCCATGTTATTGCAGTGTTGAACTGTTTCCGGTCTTAATGTGGCCGGAATTAGAAATGTTGCAATATCACGTCCAATTTATTTGTCTGTGTCTTGGGAAGAATCATTGGCCAAAATTAATTTTTCATAAAGTATACCAGTAAATAAAAATTGTGAAATGTTGCCCTTTATTAAAATATTCCCTGAACATTTAAAAGGAAGCTCTGCAATTTCCTGAGTTGGAGAAATAAGTTACTATTTGATCAATATTATTTGTTTTGTAGCTTAAAATCATTTTACTATAGAACAGTTATTGTGGCAAACTATAAGAAGCATTTCTATTAATAAGCAGCAATCAGGTTGAAAAGCTATGAATGCTATTTCCTGAAATTAAATCAGTCCAGAAACAAGAATTGAAACAAATTGCAAATGGCTGTGATTAGTTTAAGGTAGATTCTGTAGCATTACCCCACCATAGTCTGTAAGATAGAAACCAAATCTTGTAAAATGTAAACCCGTTTCGATTGGGTTACACTGAGAAAACGTATTAGCTTGAGTCAAGTTCACACAATAAAGAAAAGTGATGAAAAGCCATTTCTATGCAAATGGTGTTGACATGCATGGGCTATATTTCCCATTCATTATGAGGATCTAAATTGCTTTGCCTCACACTTATTGAATTGAGATCTAAATGATCACTTAATCTAGTTGAGCTGTGATCTATTTTCATGGGGCATGGCTTTAATTTGTTGTTATTGCACATCGGATTCTTGACTTGCAGTATTGAAGAAATATTTCTCCATCAATAAACCACTTTCTTCAGTCTCCTCCCTGTCTCTTCTCTCTTCATCTCATCCCTCCCTCCATCTTTCAGAAACATCACACTCCAGTCCCTCCTCTGCTGTCAACATGGATGGAGGGATAGAGTGTAAAAAGAAAATGCTATTGCTCTTATACGCTTGCTGTTGAATTATTATTCAGATGTGTCCATGGAACACATCCTTCTTATTCCATCAGCTTCTTCCTTCCATTTCACACTAGTCAATCCATGTGACACTCATTTCATGCCACAAATGAATGCTATCTAAAGCTTTCTGTGTCTTTCTTGAGCCCCTTTCATTGACTTCTGTTCTTTTGCTCTATTTTTCTTTCATTTCATTCTAGGTGACAGAGCTGTCACATTTTCACCATCTTGAACAAAAGCGTCTCCACAATGAGACAGTGGCCTGTGACAGCAGCCTCCATCTTTCCCTCTCATCCTCCACTTGATTGACATTTTCCGAGCTGACAGTGGCTTATGTATCAAGGGAAAGGAGGGCAAGACTAGATGTCACAACAGGTAGCTGTCACAGTGCTCAAGAAGGAGAGATGGGAACAGAAGTGCCGACATGAACAACATATTGCTTTGGGGTAAATACAGCAGCCATTTCAGCCACATCGTCTTTCTAAAACATTATGAATAACTTAATTACTATGTTTCTTCTCAGTTGACATTAGTCATGCATCAGAAGATTAGATGCTTGCCACTGGGGTTATCTATCAAACAGAAATTGTGATACGCTTTTATGTAATGAAGCCCAACAGATGGAGCTTTCAGTCTCTGTAAGACAGCACAAAAGAAGAAAGAGAGATACAGACAGCACGGTCAATCACACCATTTATATGGATACAGATAAAGTGAGAAATTACGGTGGCATGAAGAGCACATCGGCACTGAATAGTAAAAATTCATGATAGGCACAAGAAATACTATACATGCTTTATCCTACACAGAGTTGCAGGGAGCCTGGAGCCTATCCCAGCGGACTTGGCATACAAGGTGAGGGACAAGATGGGTGGGGTGCCAAGCCATCACAGGTAGCAATCACACACACCAAACAATTTGGAAATGCCATTTAGCCTACGATGCATGTTCTTATGCTGGGGGGGAAACTAGAGTACCCAGCTGAGACCCCTGATGCTTGTGAAGAGCATGCAAACTTCACACACATAGGGCAGAGGTGGGAATTGAACCCCCAACCCCATAGGAGTGAGACAAACATGCTAACCACTGAGCCACCATGCCCCTTGATACATGCGTTCATTCAAATTCAACGACAATCTAACCTGGTCAGGGTCACAGTGGATCCCAAGCCTATCCTGGAAATAATGGGCATAAGATATGAATACATCCTTGCTGGGTTAAAAATCAATCTAAATCAACATGCACACACGCATTCATACACTCTTTCAAACCTAAAGCAATTTAGCTTGGTCAGTCGACCTATTCGGATGTTTTTGGGAGGCGGGAGGAAGCTAGAGAACCCAGATGGAAATGGAGAGAACATGTAAAGAAGCACTGTACAGACAGTAACCAGAGCTCAGGTTCAAACCGGAGACTGTGGAGATGTGAGAAGGCAACACTGCCCACAGTGCTACCATGCTGCTCTTAAATTTACCATATTAAGTAACTAATCAAAGAGAAATTTAAAAAATCTTTGTAGAATGCACCACAATGACCTATGTAGTCATCTATATTGAAAGACCAGTGAAAACAAGATACCAACCATCCTTCCAGCTTCTACTGCTTACTCCTTTTCAGGGTCACAGGGAACCTGGAGCCTATCCCAGTGAGTATGGGGCACAAGGCGGGGAACACCCTGAACAGGGTGGAAAACAAGATACATTGAAGGTAAATACAGTGGTTCCTAATACTCAAAACACCTATACATGGGCTGGATGATTTATGGTCAGCATGAATTGCATAACTTCATGGGGTAGTGGTGGCTAGGTGGTTAAAGGCTCTGTGTTGCTGATCAGAAGATCAGGAGTTCAAACCCCAGCAGTGCCACGCTACCATCTTTGGGCCCTTAACCCTAAAATTGCTCATTTGTATAAATGAGATAAATTTAAGTCGCCATGGATAAGAGCATCTGCCAAATACCGTAAATGTAAAAGGAAAAAAAAAATACATCTCTATTGTGATTTAGCTGGCAAGACTTATTTCCAAGGTGTGCCCAGTGTGCCCACGCACTTAATAATGCATCTAGCATCCTGTGCAGCCATAGTAATCATATTAGAATCACAGTGCAAGGTTCAAGGATGAGTTTGATGCTATAGTTACTGTAATTACTGTAAGTCTAGCTGCATAAAATGCGCAGGAAAATCAAATGGATGCATCTCTATTATTTTTCAGAAATATAGTAACAGTGGCAATTTAGTGAGTGTTTAATTCAGTTGCGTTTCAACCAGATCGTTTAATATTCAAGTCACACACACACACACACACACACACACACAAATGAAGAGAGTGAAGTCTCAGTCCCTCACATGACAGTGTTATATCTGAGGCAGCAGCAGCATCAGAGCTGGACCTGCGCACTGTTCCTCAGCTCAGCTTCAGAGCTCAGAAGCGCATCTCAGAGGACAGATGGAGGCAAAACCAGCAATGCGTTCAGGAACCGCTTTCTGTGGACCCAGTGCAATAACTGTACCTGTACCTGCTGATTGTTATTCCTGCCATCACTTTCATTGCTGATCAGTAAAGGAACAGCTCGTTTTTGTCTCGCCTTTTGATTTTTGTTCTTTTTTAGAGGAGACTGGAAAGGGACAGAGGATGGCTCGGAAAGAGCCGCTGTAAGAACTGCGTAAGTTTCAACACCGGCGGACTGTGAGACAAGAGAAATAAGCATTAAACAAAGTCAATCCAGTCTATGGTTTAAAGATGTATTTAAAAAGCTAGTGAGCGAGTAGATGATGTTAGATGGAGATAGCTTTAAGTTCTGGTTAACTTGAGGATCCTCGTGTTAAAGCATCCTATCCCGCCTGACTGAGATGGATGGGTGATCCCGCATCTCCGGCAGCGTCCTAACTTTGCCATGATGAAGTCCATCTTCTACAGCCGCTTTTTCATCCTGCTTCCATGGGTGCTGATCGTCATCATCGTGATAGACATCGACACGAAGAGGTCCTCTGTGCGCAACACGGCGCACTCGTATCTGTCCCGGCTGAGCAGCGCGCCGCGGCGGGACGCAGCTGTCCACGCGCCCAACCGCACCGCGCCGCCGCCGCCGCTCATCTACGCCATCACACCCACGTACAGCCGCGCCGTGCAGAAAGCCGAGCTCACGCGCTTGGCCAACACTTTCCGCCAGGTCCCGCACTTCCACTGGATCGTAGTGGAGGACTCCGCAAGTCGCACCGAGCTTGTATCGCGCTTCTTGGCGCGCGCCCGCGTCCCGTACACGCACCTGCACGTGCTCACACCGCGCCGCTTTAAACGGGCCGGCATGCCGCGCGCCACCGAGCAGAGGAACGCAGCGCTCTCGTGGCTCCGCGCGCACCGCACAGCCACCGACACCGGGGTGGTGTTCTTCGCCGACGATGATAACACGTACAGCCTGGAGCTTTTTGAAGAGGTAGACTTGCATTAAAACAAACAGAAATGATTGCACCAGTCGGGCTCGTGCTTACGTTAAAATATTTATAGTTATTTATAAATCACATCCCAGTGGCTTCATTCTTCAAACCGACGAAATCCCTCAAACGACTTCAAACATCATTTCAATTCTGAACAGGGGTTAACACGGCTTTCAGAGGTGGAACATCATTTCCTTGGTGTGTTTCAACGACGTGGGAAACTGCTATCATTTTACTGTGATTTAAACAGGGGTTCAGTACAAGCTCTAGTTTCCGCCCTATTGCGCAATTTACCAAGCTACAATTGCATGATCAGACTTAAAATAAATAAATAAATACATAAAAATTCCATGTCAGTCTTGGCATACACCATTGTAGGCTATCCAAATATCTTCTGATGAAATGAAGAAAGAGGTAAAACATGGTCAGATTCCAGCCTAGCAGAAAGAACAGCCTCATTTATTCATTATAATAATAATCCTTTCCTCTGTCCATCAATAGTTCACTCAGCTCTTAACTGAAGTCTAATCTAAACGGTTTTTGAGACAATTATAGGTTGCACAAACTGCCTATGAAATTGAATTAAAAGATCAATCCCATTAAAAAAAAAAAAAAACAGCCTGATTTAGATGGCAAGCTCAATGGGGACATTTCATCTAGCTATACAAAGTAGATTAGACACTGGAAGCTTTGGATTGGCTTTAGTAAAAGCAGGAAAAACAGTCCAGGCTGCCTAAAGGTTGAGGCATCATTCAGTAATTTATGTAACAATTTGAAGTACTATAAAACAGCAGGACGAGCTGCATGATTATGAACATCAGCAGGGCAAACAGGACTTCACCATGAACATGCATTGCCAAAACAATAAGAGAAAGGTCAGGGGCGTTAGTGCAGCCATGTGTGTATATGTGTATGGGCTGTGTATATGTGTAGGTGTGATTTGTCACACAATAGTTAAATGGATTCCATGAAAATTGTAAGATCAAGTGCTTAATGAGAATTAATGAATGAGTGAGTGAATAAATGACTCAAAACAAGTTACAATACGTTCTCATACTGGAGCTAAGCTTGTCTTGCCATCATTTCACATGAAACAGAGCTCCCCTGTGGTCCTGCCAGTTTAGCTCCAATATTAGCCCACCTTGCCTTAGTATTAGATGTTCAATCAAAATGACCTTTACTGAGAAAGGTTTTAAAAGAGCCTGTCTCACAAAGCACAGTTAATCTGAGCAAGACTTTATTAGATGACTGTTATCGTTTAAAATTAATCAGGCTATGGTTTGATGGACTAGAGAGACTTGCACTTGTTCGATGCATGTTTGATACCTTGAGGGAAATTGGGCAATTGTATGATCCTGGAAATAACATTAGCTTAATTTCACTGCCAGCTTCAGAAGTGTGAGCAAGCAGTCTGATAATCATTAAACTGTAGGATTGAGAACCTGACAGATTTGTGGGATTAGCACTGTAAAACACATACTGTACAGGTATTTCAGGGATCTAGGAGCTGCAGAAACACAGCGGTTTGCTTTTAATGATTGTGCAAGTCAGTAACTTCCTGCAGAAGATTATTGCTGCAAACAAAATGCGAATCACTTCCTGCACACAAGTTTGTATAAATCACGTATACAAAGTGTGCTAGTATAAAGCTGCATCAAATGTCTCTACATTAAATAAAGTTAGCATGGCCAGAGCCCTCAATCTTAGATTCATGTTCATACAGAGCCAGCCAATTAATTATTGGCTGGCTCTGGCTGTGGCTCAGTCGGTAGAGCGGGTTGTCCACTAATCCACTAATCGTGGGGTTGATGGTTCGAATCCCGGCCCGGGTGATCCCATGCCGAAGTGTCCTTGGGCAAGACACTGAACCCTAAGTTGCCCCCGATGGCAAGCTAGCACCTTGCATGGCAGCTCTGCTACCATTGGTGTGTGAGTGTGCTCTCATTTGTAAGTCGCTTTGGATAAAAGCGTCTGCTAAATGAATATATGTATGTAAATATATGTAAATTAGTTGAAGCTTAAATTCAGGTTCAGTGCACTAATATTGAAGAAACACAATCACAGACCTGAATGACAATTCACACAACCTTGATTGAGGAAACTTGCATTTTTTGTACTTCACAATATTTTGTTTATCTTTTATGTATGAACTTAGTCACGTCTCTAACTTTCAAAGGAAAAGAAATAAGTAATAAAAGTTAATTTAGCCATAATACTAGAAAAAAAGTATCTAGCTGAAAATTTTTCAACTATTTACTATTCACACAATACCAGCAGATAATCATAAGAAGCTTTTGATATTATCTGATAGCTGTATTAATGTAGCGCTGTGTGACTACACTGGTAGGCAGCTACAGTTCTGCAATAATGAAAACTGCTTTAGACTCCTCAGTCCAGATCGTTCTGCCATGTCGCGTGAAATGTCACGGTTCATTGAGTGTCTGTGGCTAAGGGCTAGAGGACATGCTGCTCAAAATTCCAGTCAACCAATAAGACATTTAAGGTGTATGCCTTAATATAAGGTGTTCTAACCTCAAACAAATTCGCAAAGGAGTCAAAAGCAAAAGGAAAGCTTTAACACCTTTTAATGAATTGAATAAATAAGGAAAGTGTAGTGAGCATGTTTGATTTTTTTTTTATTAAATATATTTAATATATTCTGACACAGAAATATCTTCATACTTTATCTGTCTGAATTTCTGCAGAGCATGAAAGTGGAAAATACTATAGTCCATACATGAACAGCTGATAGAGGAATTTCTCTTGTATTGCTTCATCTTTGCAACACCTTTTGCTCAGGCTCGTTGTTTCTCCTGCCTTTCACTTTGATCACAGTCCTGTTTATTTCCACCTTCCCACTCTTGTGTTCTATTACACCACCCTATTCTAGGCTGTAGACCTTTATCTCATAACTCATATTCTCCTATCTCTTATGTTTTAATATCTCGATATCAACTGCACAGTCCTCTTTTCCTGCATTAGTCTTAATTCTCTCTATTCTGCGTTCCCTTCACATATCTCACTGCTATATGCATTGCCTTCCAGATCAGCTGTTTTCATGCCACAGGCCTTGTGAGAGTGAAAGACTCTCTTTACATCATCAGCATTGGCTTTGTCTTCAGAGTTCCTCTCTTTCTTCCCCACCTCCTCTCTTTCAATTCAGTTTCTCAGCACAGCTGGACACAGAGTTGAGCACATGGAATAGCCCATAAAGGGCAAAACATAATGCAGTTGTGCTGATGAATGCAGCCCTGCTCAACACGAGCACATAAAACACCTCAGGCTTGATTCGGAGCACAGCAGTTTAAGTGCCTTATTATCACTGCTCAAATCAGTCACATTCATAACAAGAGGCAGCTCCTTCATTATGATGGTACTGCCTCATTATATTATATTACATATGTGGGTCTTTTCTATCCTGTGGTGACGAGCATCATTTTAAATTTTTTTAAACTTGACATTTGGTGGTATGGTGGTGCTGCAAGTTGTGTTGGTGCCTTGCAGCTCCAGAGTCCAAGGTACTGTCTGTGTGGAGCTTCTCATGCTCATCCCATGTCTGTGTGTGTTTATTCTGGGTTCTCTGGTTTCATCTCACCTCCCAAAAATTTGCCACTAGGTGGAATTTCTACTAATATCACATGACATGTCTTGGCCCAAATCTGCAGAAAATCTGTGGTAATTTAGAAAAATTGCAAGTTCATCTGAATATTGCGGAGTTCGCTTGATTTTGCTTTAATTTCTGCTCATATTTGGAGGGACTGATAATGCAGTTACTGAAAATGAATGAAGAAATGTACTTTCTTCATGAATACAGATACACACTGCCTTGCATTTTGTATGCTCATATAAAACTGATGTTTCATTACTTTTGTATAAAAGGTTTCTTACCTCTATTAAAGATTAAAGATTATTCTTAAGCAGGCTCTAATATCTTTTGGTCTTGCTATGGCAGGGTTGTGTGTTCTTAGGTCTGACCTCGGAAGAGGCTCTATGATGCCACTGCTTGCTTAACCAGAATGTCTCTGCACTCTGACAGCAATGAATCCAGCTGTACTTGATGCATGTCGGTGCTGCTGTAGTTGATGACTCAGAGGGATGATTGTGCAGCTGCAGGCGTTGATGTCCTGACTACACTGGAGAGTTCTCCGGCTCTCTGGCTTTGATTTAGACTCCCATTTATAGAGCTCCATTAAGGAGGAGAAGCCTTTGAAAAGTCCCTAGGAGCAGATGGGAAGGGGGTGGTGAAGGGACGGCATTAGAGTCGAGCAGCTCAGATAAAGCAACACTCCAAGCACGAGCTTCAAAGCTTCCTTCAGCCCACAGGCATCGTCGTCTGACACTTCACAATGCCACGTACCATGCTTACATGAATAGCACAGCCATTAAATATTTAAAGCCTACTCTGACTTTTTTGAGGGTAAAAAAAAAATCTAAATGACTTATTCACACTCTCCTTGAATTCTATCCACACTTTATAGTTCCGTTACTCCTCTAGTGAAAATAACAAAAAGATCATTTAGCTTTAGGTTGTTTTAATTTGCACCAGCAGAAAGCTACCATCAAAAAGAACATCTGCAATATGAACAATGTGCTGCATCAGGTGCGAATGATCTTATTGCTTTTCCAGCTTCACAGTGGCTGCAGATGGATGAGGTTATTCAAACTGAAAATGAGCCAACGCGCTGTAATACAATCCCACAGAAATCCTCTCTCATCTACTGAAATTCAATAAAAATAGATGGCCTCACAACAAGCACCAGTGGATCAACACAAACCGTATACGAACATTTTATATCTAGAAATGAATTTTGAAGTCCCTAGAGGAAAGACAGGTGAAGTGTGTGTTTGCTGAAGCTTTTTATTAAACATAAATTGTGTCATATTCTTAGCACATGTATTGAAAGCATTTTATTATTTTTATCCTCTCAGATGCGGTCGACTAAAGGAGTATCAGTATGGCCGGTAGGACTCGTAGGGGGTCGCAGGTATGAGCGCCCCATTGTAGAAAAGGGCAAAGTGATGGGCTGGTACACAGGCTGGAAGGCTGACCGACCTTTTGCCATCGACATGGCAGGTAAGACTTGTCCATACTTAAAATCGCATTAAACAGTAGCTATGGCCAACATTTAAAGTATACCTATTATGGTTTTTCAAATGTTACCTTTCATGTAGTGTGTTATAGAGCTGTTTGTAAATGTGAAAACATCTGCAAAGTTTAAAAAAAATCAAAGTGCATGGCAAACAGGAGTTATTGACTCCCAAAAGAATTCAATTCTGAACGCCTGAAACGAGTCGTCAGTAATTTCAGACTTACTTCCTGTACTAACCTACTTAGGTTAGGTCTTCATCAGCTGCTCATGAACAGACGGAGCTGAAACTCATTATGGTAGTGGGCATTTCCTTTTCGACACACGCAGACATCGGTAGACCAATCAGAGCAGAGTATGCCATCTGAAAGGAGGAGTTTACAACAAATCCTTTAGAACAGATCATTGAACGAGTCGTTTGTGACACTTAGAAAAAAGGTAATGCTGCAGTTTAAATTATGAGCACATTAAAGTATTTTTTTTTCCTCGGATGCATGGAAATCTATTGTATGAGACCCTTAAAACATTACTGGGCACGTTTCAAAACCATTATAGGTGTGCTTTAATGTTTGTACTACTTTAGTAGTTCTTTTATCTGTCACTCTATTGAATACATACATACATGATTTACACGTTTGACTGGTACAGCACAGCTTTAAGACACAGCAGAACATACCTCATAAGGACAATGTGTCTCGCTCTCATTCAAATTGCGAGGAGTAAGAATGTCATTCGCTTCTGTGTCTGTTGTAAAAGCTTGTCATTTGCACAGTGACATGTGCGATGGACAGCTGGACTGGTTGTAGCTGCAGTAGCTCACATGACGGGACACAGAATGCCACTGCAGAAGATCCCAAACCAAACTTCACTCAAGACGTCTGCAGAGATATAAGGTCACTAAAACTTGACAGCAAGGCGTTACGTAGAGAGCATGGGGTGGTTGAGATACCCAAAGAGCATGGAATACAGAAAGCTATAGTAGCATCTAAAATCACTCACAACCTGGTTTGTAGGTTTACCTACAGTGCATTGCGAAAGTATTCGGCCCCCTTGAACTGTTCGACCTTTTGCCACATTTCAGGCATCAGCAGGGACAGGGAAGATGGTTAAAATTGATGGGAAGATGGATGGAGCCAAATACAGGACCATTCTGGAAGAAAACCTGATGGAGTCTGCAAAAGACCTGAGACTGGGACGGAGATTTGTCTTCCAACAAGACAATGATCCAAAACATA
>JAFFST010054014.1:0-11476 GCA_022414735.1 Noturus placidus
GTGTGTGTACTGTGTTTCTAATCCTGTAAAGCTGCTTTGTGACAATGTCTATTGTAAAAAGCGCTATACAAATAAAATTGAATTGAATTGAATTGAAGTTATTGTTAGTATCAGAACTGTGAAAGACGAGCGTTGCTTTGCTGTAGTTTTACGACTTTGAGTTTTACATTCTTGAAAATATTTTATACTGCATTTTAATCTGGCTCTAAATCAGCTTTATACAAGTGGGGACTAAATAAAAAAGATACATGATTAAACTGAACCAATCCACCAATCAACCAACCATCCAAACCACCAACCAACCAACCAAACCAACCAACCAACCAATCAACCAACCATCCATCCAATCAACCAACCAACCAACAAACCAAACAACCAACCAACCAACCAACCAACCAACCAAACCAACCAACCATCCATCCAATCAACCAACCAACCATCCAATCAACCAACCAACCAACAAACCAAACAACCAACCAACCAACCAACCAAACCAACCAACCATCCATCCAATCAACCAACCAACCAACCAACAAACCAACCAACCAACCAACCAAATAACCAACCAATCAACCAACTAACCAACTAACCAACCAACCAACCATCCATCCAATCAACCAACAAACTAACCAACCAACTAACTAACCAAACCAACCAACCAATCAACCAACCATCCATCCAATCAACCAACCAACAAACCAACCAACCAACCAACCAAACAGCCAACCATCCAAATCACCAACCAAACAAACAAACAAACAAACAAACAAACAATTTAAACTTCTGGCAGCTCAACATCGCGGGCTTCCCGGGTATGACTTGGGTTCTATTGCCATGTGTGCTTAGTTTGGCTTACAATTTTTATTGATTAAATAATGTCGTACATTTTATCCATTTATAGTTGCATTTCATTTCGTCCATGGAATGTCCAGCCTCATTCTTTTTTCTTCTTCTTTTCTTAAAGTTAACACAAAAAAAAATTACAGCTTGTCATGTTACCGAGAAACCAGGAAAAGTGTGAACTCTTCTGTCCACAGGACACGCCCCCTGCGACTGAGCCGGATCCTGTATCTACAGTAATAAATTGTTGCTGTTATCGTTTAATGAATGTTTTCTTATTTGTTGTGCTCATGTTGACTTCAATGGCTTTACAATTGCATTTCCGTCCTCTGAGGTACCTCCAGGTACAGTAACAGGTCCTTTTTTCTTTTTCTCATTCTTTTCCATCCATCCATCCATCTTCAACCGCTTACTCCTTTATCAGGGTCATGGGGGAACCTGGAGTCCATCCCAGGGAGCATGGGGCACAAGGCGGGGTACACCCTGGACAGAGTGCCAGTCCATCACAGGGCACAATCACATACACACTCACACACATTTTAGACACGCCCATCAGTCTACCTTTTTATTTTTCTCTTTCTTTTCTTCATGTCAAATGTCAACCTCCCCTTGCGTGTGTTCCTCCATTCTGTTGAACATGTGAAGTGCCTCAGGAGTTCTGTCAGTATCGATCGAAAGAACTTTTCCTCACGCCGATGTTCTGTTCGCTTAAGAACAGTTCTATCGCTGCTATGTCTGCATGCCCCTGTGGTCAAGCTTCTAAGAAACACCTTGAGGTGACAAGATGATGGGTTAATAAGTCTTAGAAATAAGGATTGCTGGTTCTGGTAGGAGACTCAGAAGCACTTCCAGGGTCCAAGCACTATAGTGCTCCATTTTGGCCATGACTTGTGTGTGTGGACATTTTTGATTTAGTGAATCAGACATTTTTTATGAGAGAAGATCAGAAATCATGGTTACATGCTTTCGCCGATACAAATCTTGCTTCACTTTCTTCTGAAGTTCTTGTCTAGACTCTCGGGTGTAATTTGTACCATATTGTATGACTTCTTTAGGCATTTCAGTCATGTCCCATTGTTGAACAGTTCCATATTGGACCAGTGAAATTCATGGGAAGAAGATAAATAAGTAAGTGAGTCACTTTTAATGTATACAGTAAACTGGTACTCGAATTATAAACTGAAACTAAATTTATTAAAAAACAATAATTAACTCATTAGCGTGGATCGTGACTATTTTTGTATTTGTTAATTTATGCTAAAACTCATTTAAAAGCAGAATGCAGGAAGGACGGCCTGTGAAATTTCCTGAGACACAACTTTTAATAGTTAAATATATAGATTCAGTGTTGAAAATGATGCAATTTTAAGAGCTTAAGAGCTACCTAAAGGTCACGCCATCATAAATGCACCCTGATGTTTAGAACTGAACTGACACGCTGTTCTATAAATGAAAGAGATGTGTCAGAGCAACCGAGCATCCTCTGAAGGTGTAACAAATAAATATTACAGGATGGATTTGAATCCTGGACAGGAAGCTCTTATGGAGATGTAAAGAGATGTGAATGCATTCTCACACATGACAGTCTGTATTGCTTCTCAGAATTATCCAGCTGGGTGATCATCATCCTCCGCCCTGTCTCCACCTGTCACGCCGAACGCGATATGCCGTTGGAAGTGGTATTAAGATTGCTCTGCAGGCTTTACGGTTCCTCCCTCCGTGCTGGATCCATTCCTGAACAATGTGCTATAATTACGTCCCCCCTGATGCTGGGATATTATTTGGCGCTGTGGTCTCTGCTGATGCTGGTAATTATTAGCACCTGGGCTTAATCACAATGTTTGTGCCAAAAGCAACAGTAAAAAAAAAATGTTTATAACAAGTAAAGCTACAAAACATAGATCATACCATAATAAACCCTCCGAGCAGACACAGACAGGAGACCTTCGGAGATTAGGAAATGGTTTCTGATTGGACAAAACATGAAATGTTGACATATTTCAACTCATCTCTATATAATATAGAGATTTCATCTGATTATGATTAAAATGCACATAGCACAGCATAACATTTGGTAGGTATGAGGTAGATTAAAGAGTTATAACATGGTACAAAATAATATCATGGTGTAAAATTTGTGGATCTAGTGGTTTTTGGTGTGTTCGCCACATCTGGGCCAGAGCGCAATCTTATAAACCTGATTCCCCTCACTCCCGGTAGAGATACAGCTGTGTTTTGGTATTGCTCTGGACATACTGTACAGATGTGAGACATGGTACATGTTTTGATTCGCTTGACTACTGGTGAAAGTACGACTGTGTTTTGGTGTAGCTCTGGCTGCCCAGATGTGAGATATTAAAACATTTTGATTCCCCTGACTCCTGGTGGAGATGAGGTTGTGTTTTAACCCGGTTATGGCCTGGTTATTCCCCTGACTCCTGCTGGAGATGAGGCTGTGTTTTAACCTGCTTATGGCCTGGTTATTCCCCTGACTCCTGCAGGAGACACAGCTGTGTTTTAACCCGGTTATGGTCTGGTTATTCCCCTGACTCCTGCTGGAGACACAGCTTTGTTTTGCCGTAACTCTGTCTGTCCAGATGTGAGCTACATACAATGTTCTGATTGGCTTAACTTCTGGTGGAGATGCAGCTGTGTGTTTTGTGGTAGCTCTGGCTGTCCAGATGTGATCCATCTAAAATTTTCTGATCCAGCTCAGTTTAATTTATTGGTCATATGAACAGAACGAAGGATTTTATCCTCTAGTTCATTGTGAAACAAGCAAAAGGCCCTGAATTTCCACATGCCGTGACCCATCTCAGTACATCTGCCTCTCATGCCTCAGAATTCAGTCACTGTTCACAGTATGCAGTAATTACAGTAATTAGCAGCACCACTGCCTGAACATATGGGCTGGATCTGGTGTCTGGGCGAGCGTTTCTCTCACGTGTTAGGTTGCTGATTACGGTGTTATGTTTTTTTTGTTTTTTTTTTCAGTATGAAAGACAAATGTGTTTAGCAAATGTTCCTGTTCCAGGATTCTGGTTAGAGAATCATATTTAATTAAGAATGAAAGACAAATTGAGCCTTTATAAAATGATAGGAGTTGATTTTTTTTTTTTTTTTTGTATTTGAAGCCCTTTTAATCATTGAAATAGAATTTAATGGCATTTAAAACTTTGTCCTTCTATCCAACATCGAGAATCCAAAAGGTCTGAGAGCGAGTGAGAGTGAAAATGCTTTATTCTGCATTCAATTTTTTAATTTAAGACATCGACTGGATTCAAAAGTAAAGAAATGGTGACATGAATTTGTGAGTCCATCCAGGAAGTCCAGTTTTCGCTTTAATCGCACTTAAGTCTCAAGAAATTTGTGCAAAAACTGACGTTCCAGTCCATCGGCGTGTCGTTCCGAGCATGCGCTCCAATAGACCAGATACAATTCAAGATAAACCGGACCTTTCGTTAACCAAAGAAGTTAATGTTACAAGTTTGCTTAAATGTAATTAATGACTTAAAATTAGTGCCACATCCTGAATATTCAACATTTCTTTTACTTGCTTTAAAAATGTAAATATTCTAAAACTGTGTTTATTACCAGCTTTTATACATTATACATAATGGTACAATTTGTGTACGATTTGGTGTAGTACAATTTGTGTAATGGGGCGCACGGCGGCTTAGTGGTTAGCACGTCCGCCTCACACCTCCAGGTTCGAGTCCCGCCAGGGCCATGTGTGTGTGGAGTTTGCATGTTCTCCCCGTGTGTCGGGGGTTTCCTCCGGGTACTCCGCTTTCCTCCCCCAGTTAAAACACATGCATGTTGGCATGTCTAAAGTGTCCGTAGTATGTGATTGTGCCCTGTGATGTATGTGATTGTGCCCCTAGTGCCCGATGCTCCCTGGTATAGGCTCCAGGTTCCCCCGCGACCCTGAAAAGGAGTAAGCGGTTGAATTTGTGTACGATTTTATCTGCCGCTGTTATCGTCACGTCCTCGGTATGAAGGACGTGTTAATACGATCTAAAAACCATTTAAAGCTCAGTATTAACTGAGTGAAAGAGCAGAATGCTGTGCAAAGAGCCTACGCTGCTGTATATAAAACACATTTTAATCATTATTCTTTAACATTGACGTTACTTTATGTAAAGTACACGTCAAGGACGATATGAAATGAGCAGTACTATCTCGACACGCTCGTTCAGAAGAGATCAAAAGAAAAACAAAGCATGCTGGTGAGGGATCTGTGCACAGCGGGTGGTTTGCTTTTGTGTATTGAGGAGGTTCAGTTGTGGCTTGAGATGGATCAGTGGAGCCATGTGCTGCATTTTGCAGTACAGTCAATAGGCCTAATCTCACAGGAAGCAAACGTGGATAAACCCAAATGGAAATTCCAACCAGAGCTCATTATAAATTCGTATGAATTCCATTATGTGACAGCAACACTGTAAGAAAAAGAGACTCTTGTATGCAGTACGGTTTTAACAACTGGGTTTTTTATTTGTTTATTGGTCAAAATAGATGTATCTGTATTCAGTTTGAAACTGAAAGTGGGTGTGTCCTCCGCGCGAAGTATTGCGTGAGATTTCTGTATACTAAGCCTTTGTTCACTGTGTTTTGTGTCATCTCTTTGATCCTGTTCTCGTCCCCGTTCTTTGATTCTGTTTTGCCTCGTTTATGCCCATCGCCTGACCTTTGTATGTTTTGGACCTTGCTATTGTCTCACGATTTAGATTGATCTGCATTCCTTTCTTTAATAAAGCTCGTATCTGCATGTGCAAGGACCTCGGACTGTAACACAGCACTGACACTGGAGACTCCTTCCGTAAATATGTTAAATAAACATATCTCCTTATGAGCTGTTGCTATAGAAATAGAGCACATTATAATAAACCTGCACTAAAGTCAGAGCTGCTGTTATAGAAAATGAATCAACACGTTCTGACCCAATCACAATCCAGAATTCTTCAATTCTTTGGTCATCGTGATAGTGTCGGATTTTTTTTTTTATTTTTTTTTTTTGTACAAACATTCCCTCAGTAACAGCATTAATGATTTTACAAGGAAGAACCAGAGCTTTTTTTTATTTTTACTCAGAATCCCAGCGGCGTTTATTCCATACCTTTTGGAAATCATTATTTCCAGCGAATGCACGGTCAGCACTGAAATCACTTGAGATGCTGAGTGTTTGGAAAGACTATCGCCCGGGATGGCAGAAAGATAAAAGAAGACCTTTCTCTTCGTCTGTACGTTCAGCAGAACTTGGATTGCTCATCTCCTCTCCACAGCAGATTAAAGCGGGGGCTAATTATAGCACAGCGCTACATGACTATCAGATATCACCCAGAAAGAAGAACGTTTGAATATATTTGAGCACGATAAAGAGGTCGTAATAAAGTATTTTAAGACACATCTTTGTATTTAACGGTTTTAAAACAGTCACCTGTACGGTGTGTAAGCGCTCGTCTGCTGTTTCAATCGCTGCGTTTGTTATGATGGCTCCGTGTACACCACAATCTCTACACGAGACTCCAATACAAGATTAGAAAGCAGCCTGAATAATTCGTCTCTACGTCCTTTTAGTGAAATATTGTACGGTATGTTCTTGTTTTATTATAATACAGAGGTTAAAGTATGTTATTGGCAGCACGCTTTCAGCCACACACGATGGGTTTTCCCAGGCCGCTTCACATTGAGGTTAGGATTTAGTTTGGAAAGTTCTCTCTCTAACCGTAACTTCAATTCTTTGATACACACAGCCATCAATTCAGTGCCGATGTGCCAAGGTCATGCTGAGAGCGTTCTTCTGAACCACGATAAAGCTTTCAAACAGACACACACAAAACATCAGCGATAAAGGGCTGCATAGGAGTCATATTTACGAGTCTTTCAATACAGCACATGATCGAATGAACGAAGACAGCTGGCATTATCATAAATATGAAAACAGAGGGGTAATAACACAGCGAGACAAACTGCACACTCCATTCAGCTTTTAAGTGGGTCACATTTCAATACGCCAGCATGTTAGTTAGGAGTAAATCTCGGGTTCTCAGGCCAGGTGGTGCTTTCACACCTTTATCAGTTCTATACAATGTTTTCCTGCTTCAAAAGAGCACATTTGAGTGTGTCAGGGAACTCGTGATGACCAATCACGTCTTCTGGATCGACCTTTCTTTGAGGAACGGGTGACGGCCGTGGTGTTTCAAGGATATTACGGTTATAAACCTGTACGTGAAGTTAAGGACAAATTAATTTGGAACACAGCTAAAGCTTCCTTCACTGCAACCCCGGGAATGTTTCAGATAAATCCACTAAAATTAGAGATGGCGTGATTTTCTATTAAGCGTTAATTGTTTAACTCAAAAGCACTTCTTAAGAGTTAAAATCTTTCACAACAAATCACTTACATTGTAAACAGAATAAAGTCTCTTTATATTTAAAAAATATTGAATATATTTGTCTTCCAAATGGGGCACATGGTGGGTTAGTGGTTAGCACGTCTGCCTCACACCTCCAGGGTCTGGGGTTCGAGTCCCGCCGGGGCCATATGTGGGCGGAGTTCGCATGTTCTCCCCATGTGTCGGGGGTTTCCTCCGGGTACTCCGGTTTCCTCCCCCAGTCCAAAGACATGCATGGTAGTCTGATGGGCATGTCTAAAGTGTCCGTAGTGTATGAATGGGTGTGTGAGTGTGTATGTGATTGTACCCTGTGATGGACTGGCACCCTGTCCAGGGTGAACCCCGCCTTGTGCCCGATGCTCCCTGGGATAGACTCCAGGTTCCCCCGTGACCCTGAAAAGGAGTAAGCGGTTGAAGATGGATGGATGTCTTCCAAATCAAATTCCCGTCTCTGGCATTCGTTACAGGATGTGATGTATTTTCTCTGATATCCGAGTCAGGTTTGTGTTCTGGCATGTAATGATACTGGATATTGGATTAGTGCTGTCTTTACTTAGTTACAGATTTTATAAAACATTCACACTAGAACATGAACACTCTGACTTCGTGGTTCAGAAGGAAAAGGATCGACACACAGAACAAATCACGGCCCAGAAGTCATTCTATGAGGACTTTAAACCATCATGTCCACCAAAAGAAAGTGTCATTTGGGCGAACGGCGGAAGAAACTAACTGCACGACTTTTCCAGCCCTGATAACATCTGTAATCGTTGACAAGCTCGCTGTGGTCCATCTTTAACAGTTTCCCAAAGTTAAACTGCAGAAGTACTGAAGACTTTCAGCGTGTTCACAGAATCGCTGGGTTGAGTATTTATATTAGGTGCAATTACAGAGAATAACGAACTCATCAGATCATTCGAATACACCGCAAGCTTTTTCTCCAGACAGGAAACTCTTCAAAACTATAGCGAACAATTCTGCTTTAAAACGCTCGCTCGGCTGCCCGTGCGCGACTTATCCAAAATATACTTTATTTCTCAAACACACATTTAACACATGTTTGCTTTGCCACTTTTTTCTTTTTCTCATTAATTTCTCAAGGCTGTTTATGTTTTTCCTACAATTTTCTTTGGGATAAGCCGAGCTTCCGGCTCTCATCTCTATGCACATAATATAGCAGATTTAACAGCTTTAAGAACCTCAGGTCAAAATCACGGACAGGGAGACACGCGGAGAGTTGGCCGATATCAAAACCGAGTAAACAAGCAGGAAGTGAAATACATTTATTCATTTAGCAGACGCTTTTATCCAAAGCGACTTACAAATGAGACACACTCACACACCAATGGGAGCAGAGCTGCATGCAAGGTGCTAGCTTGCCATCGGGGGCAACTTAGGGTTCAGTGTCTTGCCCAAGGACACTTCGGCATGGGATCACCCGGGCCGGGATTCGAACCACCAACCCCACGATTAGTGGATTAGTGGACAACCCACTCTACCGACTGAGACACAGCCGCCCTTTTAGGTTTAGGATTAGGTTTAAGAATTAGAGTTAGGGGTGATTTAAGGAGAACTTCTTCATGAATACCTTCCAGCAGAAACAAATGGTTGACCCCAGTCTAATACAACATCCTGTGGAAAGCGATCGTGTCAGAAACCTGCAGAAAGCCTGGTGATATCAAAACGGATTTGAGAGCATCATTTGGAGAACCTGTCTACGATAAGGGTTTAACGCAATGACACTAGACATATCAGATTTAATCCAGGAGTGGGTGTGGCTTAAACAGAGGCATTACCACTATGCCCATGGAAAGACTGGAAAAAACAAACAAACAGAAAACAGTCGTTCAACTACAGCGACATCACTCCAGATCACAACCGACCATAACCGGACTGTTTTCCTAATCCTAGTCATGAAGTTATTATATTTGACATCGTAATACTTTTCAAACAAATGTAGTTGGTTCTAATAATATAACCAGCGCGACCCTGACCAGGGAGTTACCGAGTAAGCATCACGCAGCACCATGTACGTTCTGAACGAACGCGGTCTGATGTTGTCTGTCCTGCAAGCTTCATAACTGACTGCATGACAGTCCAAAAACTTCCACTCGACACACATGACAGTTCTGCTGCGTCTCTGAGGATCCATTCCCGACACACACCTACAGCCTCAACCAGAGACTGTTCATATCTGTATTTGTATGCATTTAGAAAACATTATCCGTTCGATTTGAATAATTTATTCGTATTTGTTTACATTCCTACTCTAATATGTAGAGAAAATGGATCGGTGTGACAGGGAGACGTAATGGAACCAATTTTCATGGCCGTATCTTGATATTCTATAAATGAGCCGTCAATATTTTTGAAACTTCTATAGCGTAGTATTCCTGTTTGTTCTTTTGTCAGAGATGAGCCGATGCATTATTCCCAGAGGAGGTCTTATCAAGGTGACTCTCTCTCTCTCTGTCTCTCTCTCTCTCTCTCTCTGTCTCTCTGTCTCTCTCTCCCTCTCTCTGTGTCTCTCTCTCTCTCTGTCTTTCTCCTCTCTCTCTCTCTCTCCTCTCTATCTCTGTCTCTCTCCCCCCTCTCTCTCTCTCCCTCTCCTCTCTCTCTCTGTCTCTCTCTCTCCCCCTCTCTCTCTCTCCTCTCTCTCTCTCTCTCTCTCTCTTTCTCTCTCTCTCTCCCCCTCTCTCTCTCTCTCTCCTTCTCTCTCTGTGTGTGTGTCTCTCTCTCTCTCTCTCTCTATCTATCTATCTCTCTCTGTGTCTCTCTCTTGCTCTCTCGCCCTCTCTCTATCTATCTATCTCTCTCTGTGTCTCTCTCTCTGTCTCTCTCTCTTGGTCTCTCTCTCTTTCTCTCTCTCTTTCTCTCTCTCTCTGTCTCTCTCTCTCTCTCTCTCTCTCTCTCTCTCCTCTCTCTCTCTCTCTCTCCTCTCTGTCTCTCTCTGTCTCTCTCTGTGTCTCTCCCTCTCTCTCTCTCTCCTCTCTCTCTCTGTCTCTCTCTCTCCCACTCTCTCTCTCTCCTCTCTATCTCTGTCTCTCTCTCCCCTTCTCTCTCCCCCCATCTCTCTCTCTCTCTCGCTTATGTTTCATCATGTGATCTCTTAAACGGTTTGCTTTTAGCGCTCATCCACAAATCTCTAAAATAACACTGGAAGCATGTAACAAGCTTACATCTCATACGTTTATACTTATGATAAACCGGCATCTCTCCGGGAACCGTCACCTTATCGTGGTGGAGAGGTTAGAGTGTCCCTATGAACCTGAGGGCTGTGTTGTCTGGAGTCTTGTGCTCCTGGTAGGGTCTCTCAAGGCAAAGTGGTCTCAGGGGAGGGGCCAGACAAAGAATGGTTCATAACCCCTCATGAATAAAATTAAAAGAGGAGGAGGTACTCTGCCCGGAGGAAGCCCGGGGCCCTCGTCTGGAGCCAGGCCCAGAGGGAGGGCCCGACTGCGAGCGCCTGGTGGCTGGGTTAGGGTTAGAGTTAGGGGATACTCACAAGTCCCCGGCTGAGCGCCGTTACGTTGGAGTTTACACCGGTGGATGAGAGGATCGCCTCCTTGCGCCTACGGATTGTGGGGGGGGGGGACTCTGACTGTTGTCTGTGCATATGCACCGAACACCAGTTCAGAGTACTCGGCCTTCTTGGAGACCCTGAATGGAGTCCTGTATGGGACACCAACAGGGGACTCCATAGTTCTGCTGGGGGACTTCAACGCACATGTGGGCAATGATGGAGATACCTGGAGAGGCGTGATTGGGAGGAACGGCCTTCCTGATCTTAACCCGAGCGGGCATTTGTTACTGGACCTCTGTGCTAGTCATGGACTGTCTATAACAAATACCATGTTCGAACATAAGGAGGCTCATAAGTGTACGTGGTACCAGAGCATCCTAGGCCGAAGGTCGATGATCGATTTTGTAATTGTATCATCTGATCTGAGGCCACATGTTTTGGACACTCAGGTGAAGAGAGGGGCAGAGGTGTCAACTGATCACCATCTGGTGGTGAGTTGGATCAAAGGGTGGGGGAAGACTCGGGACAGATCTGGAAAGCCCAAACGGGTAGTGCGGGTGAACTGGGAACGTCTGGAGGAGGCCCCTGTTCGTGAGATCTTCAACTCACATCTCCGGCTGAATTTTTCTCGCATCCCTGTGGAGGTTGGGGGCATTGAACCTGAGTGGGCAATGTTCAAAGCCTCCATTGCTGAAGCTGCGGCAGAGAGCTGTGTTCT
>JAFFST010054014.1:14852-22352 GCA_022414735.1 Noturus placidus
TATATATATAATAAAAATGAAAAGATTTATTCCCTATACAGCTTATTAAAAGGCCGCAGTGTTAGAGGTGGGTGTGGTTAAATAGCTATGCATCATATGCTTGAGCCGGAACGTTGATTTTCATCATATAGACGGTGCTGCGTACAAACTGTGGTTTTATCTCTGTAAGACTGGGTTAATATTTTCTTCTAACAGCTCTCCCTGTTGTGTTGTATTCCTCAGATGGAGTATGGGGTGTACTGAGAGAACCCCTCATTTGTATGGCTGTTTCATGAAGCTTTAAAGCACACCAGTAAACATGTATCATTGCTCTTAATGACGACTGTATTTGGTCTGAAATGGTCACTTTAGCATTAACAGGAAGGAAAATAATCCGACTAAGATGTTTCAGAAAGTGATGTTTTACTAGTGTTTACTAATGATGACACTCTCAGCCTCCACACAGAGAATCAATACAGCAGAATAAATGCTAAAAGATCACATGTTGCTCCATTTATCAGCCTACCCTGTGCCTGAAAGCTCTCGTGGCCTCCTTTTGTGGGGAAACTAGATTTCCATTCAAAGATCTGTCATATTCAGTTTAGGATCTCATATACTTCATCTGCCGGTGGTGCTGGAGCTCAGTGCCTCCTCTTCAGTAACGCTTCCTGACAAATAGACTGTGCTAGAAAACAATACAGATGCAGAAGCTTGACAAATAAAGAGTTCCTCTCAGAAAAGCACATGACTTGTGCATGTCTAATCACTGGTTTCTGGTGGCTTTCTAATCAAGTCTGATCAGATGTAATGTGTGCGTTTGATGAGATTTTATTAGCACTGGTTTTAGTCGTTTACATGTTCGCCTCACACCTCCAGTGTCAGGGGTTCGATTCTCACCCATCGCTGCCCTGTGTCTCCTCCTCCAGTCCAAACACATGCATGGTAGACTGATGGCCGTGTCTAAAGTGTCCGTAGTGTATGAATGGGTGTGTGAGTGTGTATGTGATTGTACCCTGTGATGGACTGGCACTCTGTCCAGGGTGAACCCCGCCTTGTGCCCGATGCCTCCTGGGATAGACTCCAGGTTCCCCATGACCTTGTAGGATAAAAAAGGGTTGGATGGCTGGATGGATGATTAGAAAGTGACCAAATAGTGGTCACCTCAAAGTAGTATGCAAAATTCAAAGAAAAGTTCCTATCTATGACAATACAACAGAAGGTTTGATTTTAAGAAAAGGTTCCATGGTAACCTGTCCAGGGTGTACCCCGCCTTGTGCACGATGCTCCCTGGGATAGGCTACAGGTTCCCCGTGACCCTGAAAAGGAGTAAGCGGTTGAAGATGGATGGATGGATGGATGAATGGGTCCATGTAGATTACTGTTTGAAAACCATTGACCATAACAAACCCAAGCGTGTATGCGTATTCTTTCAATTATAAGGTTTCACGTATAGAATCGTGCACAGCAACATCCACCAGCGTCCGTGAAAAAACACACAGACTGGTCTGAAGAAGGCAGACGTGATTCTGAGGCTGATTTCTTTCTAGCCCAGACGGTAGATTCATCAGTGACAGTCTCAGAGTTCAGGTGATCTTGATAGATAACCATATCGAGGACACTTGAAGAACCAATCTCAAAACGACCTTGGAGCAAGAACATGGAAGGTACAAATAAAAGAACAGAAACAAATCTAAACTATTATAAGCTGTATTTATAGAGCTACCTAGCACAAACAAGCTAACTATACTACGCTAAACTTGCCAAAATAAACAAACAGTCTAAGATACAATTAGCGAAACACACTTCACAATTTCTAACTCAAATATAGACCGTAATCATTCACCGTATCACAGAATAGTCTCAGACTCTCAAAGCTATTTCCAGACTGCTCAAAAAACGTACCGGATGCACTAGGTGAAACCCCCTGCTAACTACAATCAAACAATCATACGCCAAGAGTGATCACACTGCGCTGGGTAAGCACATCATCATTTTGGGGAGTTTTTGTGTGAAAAATAACAGACTTCACAGAGAAAAAATGGCTTAAATATGATATGGTATGATCTATGATATTAACCCAAGCACTAAAAAATCTAACTGCTACCTAGCATATGTAGAGTAAAACACTGGTTTGAAAGTATGGCGCGCGGTGGCTTAGTGGTTAGCACGTCCGCCTCACACCTCCAGGGTCCGGGGTTCGAGTCCCGCCAGGGCCATGTGTGTGCGGAGTTTGCATGTTCTCCCCGTGTCGGGAGTTTCCTCCGGGTACTCCGGTTTCCTCCCCCAGTCCAAAGACATGCATGGTAGGCTGATTGGCGTGTCTAAAGTGTCCGTAGTGTATGAATGGGTGTGTGAGTGTGTATGTGATTGTGCCCTGTGATGGACTGGCACTCTGTCCAGGGTGTACCCCGCCTTGTGCCCGATGCTCCCTGGGATAGACTCCAGGTTCCCCCGTGACCCTGAAAAGGAGTAAGTGGTTGAAGATGGATGGATGGATGGATGGATGGTTTGAAAGTGGCCTGGTTGTTGTTGCTGCTTTATTTTATTGCTATCATTATTATTCTCTTCAGCTTATCATTTCATTAGTGCGTGTAATGGTCCTTCCAATAAGTAGCTGGGTATATCAGAAGTTTAGATTGCTTTCATAATGGTGCATAATGTCTTAACTAGCATGCAATACTCCTTCTGAATCTGACTGGTTTAATTAGCGTGCACGGATGACAGATGAACTTTCCAGAAACAGGAACATGCAGGTGTGTGGAAATACCGATGAGAGCGAGCAAAAATAAGTGCAAAGCTGTCACCTAGGCTAACTCTCCTGCTAGCATTACACATAATCACCTCATGGGTAAGTAGGGCAGCAGGGTTGAGAAGTCTGACACCTCATTAAATCTAGCAGGATCATTTGAAATCAATCTATCAAATCTAATCTAGGTCACTATTAAGAGAATTTCAGATGTGGACCATGTTAGCTGAGATTTTCCTCGAGTCATTTGACTTCCGTTCACAATCCGACGCTAGCTAGATTCAATTATCTTTCACTTGCCAGACGTTTAGAGAAAATTAGCGGAAATGTTGGCTAGCGATTCTTTTTTAACATGATGTACTACATGATCGTAAACTCGTTTTGTTTCACTTAGAGTGTTTTAATGCACTCAGCCAGCCTGCCATACGTTATCACATAACGACGTTAGCTAGCTCTGTTTAGCCGTCACTAAAATACGAGACCGGTCAAGCTCTGAATTATTAGTCGGAGATGATTGAATACACACAGAACCACACGATGCCTCGCACGTCTTTTTTTCCCCCAATACAGTTCCTTCATTACAAAGGAAATAAATTTCCATAAGGCGGCCTGAACAACAAATTATTCATGGTTAATGTCCCACTGTAGCGTCTGTGCTGAACTTACTATCGGCTCCATGAGAAAGAATAATCAGCCTTTCAGTTGGAAAAAAAAGATCATTTCCAATTTATAGATTCTGCTAATTGATATATTTCACACGATCAAGTCCATAGGTTAGACCTGGAACAAACCCGCCATACTGTCTGTTCACTTTTAATGATCTTTTCCATCAAAGACGTTCATTTCAAGCCTGTGAGATACATGTAATGTTCCTCTAATGACAGCACTGGTCTGAAAGCCCCTGAAATATATATATATATATTCATGTTAGCACCGGGACTACACATCCCATCAACCCCTGCACATCACATGACCTCACTGATCACTCACCTGTTTCTGGTTGGCACCTGAATAGCACCCTTATTTAAATCCTAGGTGAACTTGCGTTCTTCTCACCAGGCTACCTTGAAAGAACAAACTCGGAAGGACAGGAGGACACAGAACCCTGACACCTTCATGAGAATGGAGACGTTCTGTGATCTTCCTGTTGCGTAATGGACGGGCCCAGCACATTTCTAGCAGTTGGACAGGACCATCGTCTCGTCAATACTATGCGTTTTTGCTCTAACATGACGAGCGGAGTTATTTTATTAACTTATTAAGAGAGAGAATAAAGAGAGGCTGGTGAGGGAATGACATCGCTACAACGTACGTGAGGACAGGAAGCCATTTTTGTTCTTGTATTTCTTCCAGATTTTGTCTTTTTGAGCCTTACAGTCTCATTTCAGTGGGAAATTGTTTGGATCAGCTGCTTAGACAAGTGATGGACTGCTCCACTTTCAGAGTAATTGCATTTCAGTTCATGTACACACGCAGCGTGATGAAAACCCATGACCCCTATTGTATTAATTCGAACGAGGGCGGACGTGTTTCCATCTTCGACGAGTGCACCCGTTCACATGGAATTGATCTCCCTCAAGGTCGCACTCTGACCTGACACAGAGCTCGCTGGTGATGAATGTGCAGATCGGACCGAGGAGGTTAATGAAAAGCCGTTTGCTCTACATAAAAAAAAGCTTCTGGGACGATGCTAATGAGGCTCTGTGCACCTTGGGATAACCGCTATTTACCCGATGACTTCACAGGACCGCTCGACTTTCCGTGAATTTATTACTCTCCCTGTATGAGCACGTAAATGACCTGGAAGCTTTGGGTGCCTTGTGTCTTATGGTTTCCTGGAGAAACACATTCACGCAGACCGTGTGAGAATCAGCTTTTTTACGTCGCCATGGCGAGTGTACGTCGAAAGCTCAGACGTAAATCTACAGCTCATTTAACATCCATTTCATCCTAACAGTGTGTAAACGTTCCTTATATCTGGTGTGCCATGTACTGTATGTGGTCCACATCCACTCGTCCCATGTTTTCAATTCAGTGCAACTCGATTTGATCTGTGTAGAACTTTTAACAATAGACATTACCATAAAGCAGCTTTACAGAAATATATAAATATAGTGTTGGCCGGGAAATGTAAATGCTGGGGGTTTCCTCTGGGTACTCCGATTTCCTCCCCCAGTACAAGACATGCATTGTTGGCTGATTGGCATTTCTAAATTGTCTGTAGTGTGTGAGTGTGATTGTGCCCTTTGATGGGTTGGCTCACCTTCCCAGGGTGTCCGCCATCTTGAACATTTACATTATTTTTCACTTGTAGTGAATGGTGATGTTGAAGTCATGTGACAGTGGTGTAGTTCGTTTATAGCCCAACTTTAGCCGATTGTATTTAGGCTTCGAAATTCATAAACCATGTGTTCATTTGTGAATTTTTCCATAATCTTTTGTTGATTACAGAGTTTATTTTCAGCTATAATCCAACAACCAATAGACATCTGACAGGCTTATTGTTGAGGGACCCAGAGTGATGCTAACTTCCAGATGCTAACTTCCCTGCAGAACCCTATTATGATTCATGGAGGTCAAAATAATTCCACAGGTCAAAAAGTAAATGAAAGAAAAAGATAATAATAATAATAATAATAATAATAATAATAATAATAATAATAATAATAATAATAATAATAATCATCATCATCATCATCATCATCATCATCATGGGGGCGCATGGTGGCTTAGTGGTTAGCACGTTCGCCTCACACCTCCAGGGTCCAGAGTTCGAGCCCCGTCAGGGCCATGTGTGGGCGGAGTTTGCATGTTCTCCCCGTGTGTCGGGGGTTTCCTCCGGGTACTCCGGTTTCCTCCCCCAGTCCAAACACATGCATGTTAGGCTGATTGGCGTGTCTAAAGTGTCCGTAGTGTATGAATGTGTGTGAGTGTGTGTGTGATTGTGCCCTGTGATGGACTGGCACTCTGTCCAGGGTGTAACCCCGCCTTGTGCCCGATGCCTCCTGGGATAGGCTCCAGGTTCCCTGTGACCCCGATAAAGGAGTAAGCGGTTGAAGATGGATGGATGGATGGATAATAATAATAAAATGTCCTTATGACTAGTCAACATTGCTTTATCAGTAATATCACATTTGATCTGAAACGTGTATTTCTGCTATCTTTGGGTTGTTTTTTTTTTTATTATTTGTATTTTTGTATTATTTTTTGTGCACTAGTAGAAATTAAATTATGACTCATACGGTTGAGGCCATTTTAAAGTACAACAGCATCCTGACAAGTACAAGGCCCAAGTGCTCTCAAACAAAATGTACTTCCAAGCACTTCATCTACGGATGGTGAAAATAAATAAATAAATAAATGGATAAATAGGTCTTGTCTTCGTCTCGAGGCCTTGTTGTCTTTCAGTGAGTCAGTGCAGCTCTCAGGTGCTTTCTGACTCATCATCTGTACTTCTCCTCGCTCATGAAAGTTTATGAAAACATGTTAAAGCAGTAATATGTCTTCAAGGAGAGCGCGTCGGAGCTCCTCGATGGAGTACATCACCATAACGTTAAATACTTCCTCGATTAAAAGAGCTCTAAGAGAAGTTTTATCGTCTCTGGTGTCGATGGCTCATACGCACACGAAGAAATTATAGATGATGTTTAATGACTCGGTAGATATGTTATGGCTCTTTTATGAATATTTAACACACCAGCCCTCTCTTGACGTAAGTGAGTAAGTAAATAAAGAAATAAATAAATACACAACTTGTCATGTTACCGAGACGATGATGAACACTTATAGACTGACACTGGAGACTCCTTCCATGAATGTTCAATCAACACATTTGTCCTTACAGAAAACTTCACCACATCAGCGTCCCTGTGAACGAGCCGTTACTATAGAAACGAGAACGTATTAGAGCGTGTTAATTCTGTATAATAGCTGCTGTTCTCGAAAACTAATCAACACCTTGTGACCAATCACAATCCAGAGCTCATCAGCACCATGGTGTAAGACATTATATGAACTGTTATGCACTCTAAAGTTTAGACAACCGAGTGTGAAGCTTTCGATTATTAGCGAGTGCTGAGAGATTAGACCGCACTTTCTGCCAGTAGTGGTGAAAAAAACCAAATCCATTAGGAGGAATTCAGATGGAAAATTAAAGAGCGTCAGCAAACTAACCCCACGGAAGTTATGCTCCGTTATTATATAAACAATATGAAACACTTTGAAGTCTGTGAAGGTTTACTAGAGACAAGATTTATTTTTTTTTTAAAACAACTCATTTTATTCCCTTCATATTTCACCAAGACGTGAAGTGAATAAAAAAACAACGATAACTGGATTATATACATGTACATTATATATACATTATATATACATTATATATACATTATATATACATTATATATACATTATAACGCATCGAACATGCAAGCAAGAAAAAGTGTTTTTTAGAAAATGAATAAAACCACATGAAGGTAAAACTGATCTGATGTCTTAAAGCGGAGGACTTCAACAAAGGGTCCACGACCCCTAGGGGTCCGCGGAGGTACTGCATGGGGGTCGCGAAAGTTTTAGTACCAGTTTGATAACATAATTTCATACAATATATATAATTAGAGGGGCGCACGGTGGCTTAGTGGTTAGCACGTCCGCCTCACACCTCCAGGGTCCAGGGTTCGAGTCCCGACAGGGCCATGTGTGTGCGGAGTTAGCATGTTCTTCCCGTGTGTCGGGGGTACCCTCCGGTTACTCTGGTTTCCTCCCCCAGTCCAAACACA
>JAFFST010054014.1:26576-36681 GCA_022414735.1 Noturus placidus
AGGCTTGGACCCCCCCAATGTCCAAGCGCTTGGACCCCCCCCCAATGTCCATAACATGGTTACACCCTTGTGAGCGTGCGTAAAGAATTAATCGACATGATTAGAGATATGTCAATAGCTGTACTCGTTAGCAGGTACTGTATCTGTTAAAACTAAATCTGAGATACCAACATCCGAACCCAAGAGATACTGTGTGATGTGAGCTTAGTGTACGAAGTCGTGGACGACAGTAAATAAAATCCATCTGGACGTGTTCTACGATTAATGACAGTAAACAAATCAAAGCAGACGGCAAACTGTGCTCTGTGAACATATCAAGAGGAGGAACTCCAGCGCCTGTAGTTCAAAATGTCCAGGAACACTTTTATTGCTTTCTCATTGGACGAAAACTTTCCTCAGCAGCTCAATAACTCTTTTGTTTGTTCAGCCAGTAATGAGCTGACCAATGAACTCAACTGCTCCGAGGTAGAAACCGTTCCTCCGTCAAGTACCTGTTCTCCTCTACAGCCAGAAGGTGTGTGGAAATAAAATCAGCAGTGACCCCTCACACCCAATAACTCAAGGCAATATATTTTTTTCCCACTTCTGCAATATTATGTGCAATATCCTTCTTGAATACTCACAGTGCAATAGCCGTACACAGCAAATATCTTGTTATATTTCTACTTATCTATTATCTATTATAACGTATATCGGAGCTCTGCTACATGCTGGATCGTGATTGGTCAGAAGGAGTTGATTCATTTTCTATAATGAATAGAAGCTCTGACAGTAGTGCAGTGTTTATATTACAGTGTTCCCCAAAGGATTTTGTGAACTGCTGTGGGTGGACCCTCTGACCCTCTCGTGGGTCCGATGCTCTTGGCGGCAAATCCGTGCCAAAAATTGACGCTCTTGCATGCGGACACTTTCATGTGAGTCATTTATTTCTTTATTTGTTGATAGTTTTTGATTGATACCATTGCAACATACTACATGATGTAATATATGTGAAGCAGGGTATCGTTACAAGTTGATCATACAGTAGACAGGAAGTGTTCTTCCAGTTTACTAGCTAGCCTTTGCATTCTTGGGATGCTAATTGACGGCGATCCATCCAGCTGATATCATCATATCGATTAGCATTCATGGTTAGACTCTTCAGAATTAAATGGTAAATGGTGCACTTATATAGCGCTTTTATCCAAAGCTTTTATCCACACACACCAATGGGAGCAGAGCTGCCATGCAAGGCGCCAGATTTGCATTCTCGCTAGCGCTAACTTTACTAGCTTGCCATCAGGAACAACTTAGGGTTCAGTGTCTTGCCCAAGGACACTTCGGCATGTGGAGTCATCCGGGCCGGGATTCCAACCACCAACCCTACGATTAGTGGGACAACCCGCTCTATTAGTGGCTCGCTCAACTAAGCCACACTCACACCCTTTGTGGCCCCTTAATTGTGAGCCCCAAGATAATATATCACTGTTGTGACTTGACTCCATTGAAATACTGTACTATTTTAGTGACAGATTTAGTTATATTGCTATCTCATAACGAAAATGATTGGAGGCGGACACATATACAAGTGCAGATAATAAGCTTAATAAAGACAAATTTGGTGTTTAGGCAAGTATACTAATAAAGCTTGATGCTAATTCGCTATTTTTAGGACAAGACATCTCAATTCAGTTTCTCAACATTAGCCTGTTGGTTGTAATGCCGATACGCCGAGAGAGTGCGTTGCTAACGCAACTCATCTGTAAGCCAGAACACAGATGCGGAAAGACGTTTTAATGTTTTATTTTTGTTCGGTAGAATCACAAATCAGTGGAAGCATGTAGCACAAAGGTCAGAAGATACGGCATGTAAGCAGTCTTCCGTATGTGCTTATACGTGAGGATGAAATGTAGTTTACTAGAAGCAAATAGGATGAGTGATGAGTTACTGAATAAATCATTCGCTCACTAAGTTTCCTTGTTATCTCTTAAACCCAATCTAAATTTTACACTCCAAACTTACACAGTCCCGGCGGCATTAGATAGCATTTTAATGATCCTAGACTGCATTTTATTCTACTCAATTCTACCACCATCAATATGATAATGAATAGCAAAGATTTTACACTTAATTGTCATTTATTGCCCAGATATAAATTGCAGAGCAATGCTGGATTGGTGGTTGGGACTCTGGGCTGCTAACTTGAGAATTTCAATCCCAGTGCTGCCAACCTGCCATTGTTGAGCCCTAAAGCAAGGGGTTTAACCCTTAACTGCTCAGTTCGGTTGGAGGTTACTTCAGATAAAATTGTCTTCCAACTGAATAAAGTGGTAAAATTTTCCATTGATACAAAAATCTCTTAGTGAATGTTATTGTATTTTATATTATTGTACTTTGATTATAAATAAAAACATACGGATTTAACTAAATTCAAAGATTTTAGTTAAATATATGTATCCATCCATCCATCCATCTTCAACCGATTACTCCTTTTCAGGGTCATGTGGAACCTGGAGTCTATCCCAGGAGGCATCGGGCACAAGGCGAGGTACACCCTGGACAGAGTGCCAGTCCATCGCAGGGCACAATCACATACACACTCACACTACGGACACGCCAATCAGACTACCATGCATGTCTTTGGACTGGGAAGGAAACCGGAGAACCCGGAGGAAACCCCCGACACACGGGGAGAACATGCAAACTCCGCACGCACATGGCCCTGGTGGGACTTGAACCCCGGACCCTGGAGGTATGAGGCAGACGTGCTAACCACTAAGCCACCGTGCTTAAAAAGCTTATATTGCAAAAATCAATTTTGTGTGTCCTTCGTTTGTTTACCTAAAATTTCTGACTATGTACATCGTCACATTTCAAAGGTAGATGTGGAAGCAATCACAGATTTTAAACGTTTTATTATATAAATCAACAAAACACAAAAGATATTAAGAATGATGCAAAACACTGTGGCACAGACTACACATAAACTCACAGGACCAAAACAATGTAACATGGACAACGGTAGTCTAAGACAGATGTAAGACCAGGAAGCAATTCAAACAATGGCTACGTACTCATTAACAGAAACGTGATTCAGGTGCAGGTGGTCATGTGACATATTGTAGTACAGTGCCGTGGCTGATAGGAACTGAAGTCCAGAGTTACCTCCTTGATATATGACATACATCATATACCACAAACAAGTACCATACTACGTATGATGCATATAAATAACACAGCTCCATCCCAACCACGGTCTGTATTTTTAAATAGTCGTGCACTATTTTCACACACTATTTAGTGTGCGACTTTGAATAAATCCCCAGTAGCAAACACAATGTTAACTCTAACACTGTTGACTGTTGCAGTGTTGTCAAATCTAAGCCCTGCTCAAAAAGTCACTAGAAAATGGCAGATTATACCACAGACTTCACTGAATTGAATTGAAGTGTGTAGTAAAACTTACTTCCTATAGGTCACGTAAACAAGACGGAGAACGTAGTCAAAAGGAGGCGTGGGCCGGGTGATCCACAAACAGGTATAAACTGGGCATAGACGAGATACAAGGAAAAGAAGACGAGAGCAGGGTCAAAAACAGAACAATAAACAACGGCTTGGTATGGCTCTGGTGACAAAACACAAACACAATACTTCGCTCGGAAAAAAGACACACGCAGGGTTTACATTTACATATTTAGCAGACGCTTTTATCCAAAGCGACTTACAAATGAGACACACTCACACACCAATGGTAGCAGAGCTGCATGCAAGGTGCTAGCTTGCCATCGGGGCAACTTAGGGTTCAGTGTCTTGCCCAAGGACACTTTGGCATGGGATCACCCGGGCCGGGATTCGAACCACCAACCTTACGATTAGTGGACAACCCGCTCTACCAACTGAGCCACAGCCGCCCAGAGTACACCAGAGTACACCAGAGTACACCAGAGTACAGTAGAGTATAGTATACCCCATGCACCTTTAGAGCTAGCTGGTTTGTCTGTTTCTATTTTGAATTAATGGCCCATTTAGATTTGTTCGAAAGTGTGCAAGAATTTACACAATAAACAGGTTTGTAGTAATGATCTGGTCATTGATTCCTGGTGCTTCTATGCAGGACTGTGGTGAAACAAATTGAGTGTCAACCCTCGGAAATGAGGTAATAACTGAGTTCAATGATGTGTTGATTGTTCGTTGCCTCAAATGAACAGAAAAAAAATCGAACTTTTAACAAGCAAACCACCCCACTGCTTTTACACACCAGTATTTTATATTAGGAAATATACACCTTAAGAGTTGAATAAAAATCTACAGTACGTGAAATATTTATTTGAAGGATGTTAAATTGTTCGTAGAAGAACGGAGTCATTTCCTGCCTGGTTCGACTTTACGTTGTTAAAGTACGTTCGCTAAGCAACATTAATCTGGTATAGTCCTGTCTACAACGTCTTGCATTCAAGTGATACGTTATTTAGACCCATTTCGTATATAAAATTGGCCCATTGGCATATAAAAATAATGGATGTGTATAGGGTGGCTGTGGCTCAGTCGGTAGAGCGGGTTGTCCACTAATCGTAGGGTTGGTGGTTGGAATCCCGGCCCGGGTGATCCCATGCCGAAGTGTCCTTGGGCAAGACACTGAACCCTAAGTTGCCCCCGATGGCAAGCTAGCACCTTGCATGCAGCTCTGCTACCATTGGTGTGTCTCATTTGTGAGTCAATAAGGTTGTAAATGTAAAATGATATCTCTGTAAAGCTGCTTTGAGACAATGTTCATTGTAAAAAGCGCTATACAAATTGATTAATTATTATTATTATTATTATTATTATTATTATATTACACGGCATAAATTATCACCTTCTTCTCCAGGTACTAGGGTGGTGGTGTAGAATATAGAGTTTAGAAGAAATTCACTTACCTGTTACCAACCACTCTAAGAGCTGTACTCTCATTTCAACACATGGTTTTTGGTCTCCTGTGCCTCCACGAACAACACCTCATCCACTGTTCTCTTAGGGAAGTCATATGATGGTCACCTGAGTGTCAGACAGCGTCTCTTGTATTGCCCTGCGCCTCGGCAAGTCACCAAGTTAAATTGACCGTGGTCATTCCATATCACTTTGCTGATCTGTAATAAAAGGCAATACCAAGGAAAGGTTTACAGGTCTATCCATCCATGATCTATCACTACACCACTTTAAAGTTTCATTCATGCTTTATCAGTACAGAAATGAAGGCTATGGCTGTCCATGTCTCCTCTTTTCACAGGTGTATTAGTGGAGAAGAAAGATGGCACTCTGAGCGTTTATACAAAGGGTTAATAATAATAATAATAATAATAATAATAATAATAATAATAATAATAATAGTAATAATAATAATAATAATACTGGCACTCTGTCCAGGGTGTACCCTGCCTTGTGCCCGATGCTCCCTGGGATAGGCTTCAGGTTCCCCCGTGACCCTGAAAAGGAGTAAGTGGTTGAAGATGGATGGATGGATGGATGGATGGATGGATAATAATAATAATTTAGCAAGGTTAAAAAAAATACACAGTTTTTTAGCAAGAAAATCTGGAATATTTTAGAGCTGGATTTGTGTGGAGCATAACCTCATTTGTGTCAGTGAAGGGGATGAAAGGAAAACGATGTTTAGGGGAGGCTGTGGGTCAGGTGGCAGAGTGGGTTGTCCACTAATCGTAGGGTTGGTGGTTCGATTCCTGGCCCGAATGACTCCACATACCGAAGTGTCCTTGGGCGAGACACTGAACTCCAAGTTGCTCCAGATGGGAAGTTAGTGCCTTGCATGGCAGCTCTGCTACCATTGGTGTGTGTGTGTGTGTGAGAGAGTGTGTGTGTGAATGAGACACAGTGTAAAGCGCTTTGGATAAAAGTGCTATATAAGTGCGCCATTTACTATTTAGTACCACTAGGGGGAATTACAAATATGCCATTATGGCATTTGGCCTGAATAACGCCCCATCCACAACTTCATTATGGTCACCCCCAGTCTCACACCTCAGAGGTGGGAGTAAAGACCATTTGTTCCACAGTGCACGTGTTACTCAAAGTCCTTCAGAGGACTAGGTGCTCACTGTTAAAAAAGGAGCACATGAATCAAGGTTTTGCACCAGCTTTATAATGAGAATCAGGATGACAACAACTAATTCAAAAATCTACCCTAGTGGGTAGTCTAATGGCATACAATAAGCCAAGAATTTCAAATATATAATGACAACATATAAGCGGTTGGTCTAGTACCTGGGTAAGAATGATTTAGCACACATTCTTAGCATGGCATGGCTTAGTTGGTTTTGAACATAGTGACAGTGTAGAGGATATTGGGTAATTTGCTTACGATTAAAGGAAAAGCACTATTTGTGTCCATTCTTATGATATTCTTGGTCTTGTACACGCCAAGCATTAGCATCTGTCTCAGGATGAACATTGAGAACCTGGGTAACACCTTTTTTTTAAGGGAAATTAAAACCAGTTAATTGATATTTAAATGGTTCATGTTTTAATTAACGTTGTCTCAGACAAAACAAACTATAGCAGTACAATTATATTTGTATAATGATGCAGGATTTCATTTAAGATACATGTACACAAACATTTAAGGAGAATAACAAATGTCTGCATATTTACATTTATTAGACGCTTTTATCCAAAGCGACTTACAAATGAGACACACTTACACTCCAATGGGAGCAGAGCTGCATGCAAGGTGCTAGCTTGCCATCGGGGGCAACTTAGGGTTCAGTCTCTTGCCCAAGGACACTTCAACATGGGATCACCCGGGCCGGGATTCGAACCACCAACCCTACGATTAATGGATTAATGGACAACCCGCTCTACCGACTGAGTCACAGCCGCATATTTACTTCATTTCTCATCTATTGTCATCAAGGTTTAAGATGTGAAGACGATCTGAGGTCGAGACTTGGAACAACCTGGGATTCGTGCAGAAGAAACTAGCCAAATGCAACACGTCAGGCAAACTTACTCGAGTAAGGGTACAGCACATGCCTATTAAAACTCTGTCACTGGAGATCCATTTTGAGACACATGAAAATGTCCATCCATCACGACTGTCCACTTGTGAACGGATCACTTGAGATATATATGTAAATATCGGCTCTGAAAACGACCCTAGAATGACTAGCCAGGATATGAAGCTTATCAAGGACCAAATAATTAATATCACCGCCAGAGCGTTGTCTAATATCACTGAAGAGCTTTTCTCACACTTCTGTCTGAAGTGGTTATGTTTGGTTTCGTAGTGGCAATTCCCATTATGATTTATGGCTATCACAGTGGACTCTGAAGAGATGAGACATCGCTTTTCAATTTGAAAGACGGAGTCCTTTCGTCTGTCCCATCTTTTTCATCATCATTGTTTTAACAAACCATGCTGTCAGATCACTAATCCGAGATCTAATGCCTTAAGCCCTGCAGCTCTGCTACAGTATTTTTTCGGTGCTCATGTGGAAATACTGTGCAGGGTCTGCATTCAGATCACGGCCTCTCATGTGACCTAATCAGAGCTGGAATTACGAGTAGTCCCAAGAAGAGACTGGATTTTCATTATTGTTGTTCTTTTACAAATCTCTTGTCTGCTGTTCCTCTTATAAGATGTGAAATGTTTACAGTTGGCTGACATTTTTCACTCTTCATCTACCGCCCACACGGTTTGAACACAAAGGAGCAAAAGAAACAGCTGCGTAGCTGCAGACCGGTCAGAGTGCTTATGCTGACCCCCTGTCCACCATCGAAATCTCTTACAATGGGCATGTGAGCATCAGAACTGGACCATGGAGTAATGGAAGAAGGTGGGCTGGTCTGACGAATCCCGTTTCTTTGACATCATGTGCGTCGCTTAGCACGGGACGAAATGGCACCAGGGTGCGAAGAGGTAGTGTAATGGTCTGGGAAATGTTCTGCTGGGAAACCTTGGGTCCTGCCATCTTTCAGTATTATACATAAAGCTCAGCATGAGAAATCCATTAACCGCTCAACATAAGTCATGATGCTAACATTAGTGCTAACTTTCTATGACTCTCAAGGTGGAGAGCATTCTTGTCGAAGATATGAGTCACTCTTGCAGACTTTTATGACACGTTTTATTTTGTTTTCTCGCAAGGTTTCTCCACCCTGATTCCATATTGCTGAAGAAATACCACTTCATCTTTATTTGTTATGATTACAAGCCCTGACCGTGTTTCAACCCTTCATGGTAACGGTATTCCCTAATGGCAGCGGCCTCTTTCATCAGGATAATGCACCCTCTCACACTGTAGAAACTGCTCATAAATGGTTTGAGGAGCATGACAAAGAGTTCATGGTGTTGACTCGGGCTCTAAATTCCCCAGATCTCAATCCGATCCAGCGTCTGTGGGATGTGCTGGACAAACAAGTCCGATCCACGGCGGCCCCGCCTCGTAACTTAGAGGATGTAAAGGATCTTCTCCTAACGTCTTGGTCCCAGATACCACGTCACACCTTCGGAGGTCTTGTGGAGTCCAAGCCATGATGGTGAGAGCTGTTTTGATGGCATAACGGAGACCTACACAATATTAGGCAGGTGGTTTTAATAATATCTCCGATTCATGTATATACTTGTCTAATGTTAACTAATGGAACATACATAGTTTTGTTTTTTGTTTTTTTTTTCACATTAAACCCATTCTCCATTTACTGGGACAGGAAGTAAGGATGCCAGGTTAGCGTATATTTTAAGCAGGAGCACTAATGTAAGATGGTGGAAGGGTCTGGGTCTTCTAGGGGTACAGGTAATATTGGTGTGCTCAGAACACATAAACAGCTGTCAATCAATCCTTATTCATCCATCCATCCATCCATTCATCCTCAACCGCTTACTCCTTTATCAGGGTCACAGGGAACCTGGAGTCTATCCCAGGGAGCATCGGTGGGGTTACACCCTGGACAGAGTGCCAGTCCATCGCAGGGCACAAACACATACACACTCACACACACATTCATACACTACGGACACTTTAGACACGCCAATCAGCCTACCATGCATGTGTTTGGACTGGGGGAGGAAACCGGAGTACCCGGAGGAAACCCCGGACACACGGGGAGAACATGCAAACTCCACACACACATGACCCTGGCGGGACTCGAACACATGTTGATTATTTGCTAAAAAGAAGACTTTCTGGCACAGTTTTAAGGTATTTCTTGAACCAGAATATTCTGATGTTAAAATGCATAATTTGTAACATAAAGGACAGCATATCTGAATAATGATCCCAAACAGTGGCCCTAGATAACCTATTGCACAGTGTATAAAGCTTGAATGTCCTCTCTAGATTGTGCACGTTACTAACCTGAATTCTTGTTGACTCCAGGTTCTCTATTTGTAAGAGGAAGGAACTTCTTGATGAGACAGGACCTCCAAAATGCTGTTACCAACCTACATTTAGCGTCTGTGGCTCTGGGGCTCAGCAGATGACTGCCTTGTTCTTTGGATTGGTTCGGGAACTCTAACACAATTGGTTTGCTGAGTAATGCTGTGCACAGCACAATTAGATGAACAAGCAGGACTCCACTTGCCCAGGAACACTGCAGGGTATCTTATAGAGTTAGATCCGCTGGAACCTCAGTATGAATTCATGATGCTTGAAATTATTTAATGTCATTGATTTTCTCTGGGAATTAAATCTTTTTGCATGCTCAGCTCTAATATTACTGACATCCTTCATTAATATGTGCAAAAAGACGCGTTTTGAAAATGAAGATTATATACATCAGAAGTACAGAGTTGATATAGGATCGCTTCTAGTTTCTGAATGTTCTTTAGGTTGTACTGTCTTCAATTCAGACCACATGCGAGTTCAAATCCGGAGAAGCAGCAGAGTGAGGACTTGGAATCAATCACTGTGTGGTGGGATTTGAGGCGATGTGTTTGTTACAACCTTTGTGGTGCGTTTATTGGCGGCGATTGAGCTGGATAGCTTGGGTGATTATACAGTGCTTTGCGAAAGTATTCGGCCCCCTTGAACTGTTCAGCCTTTTGCCACATTTCAGGTGGGACACAATCATGAAGTGGAACCAAATTTATTGGATATTTCAAACGTTTTCAACAAATAAAAAACTGAAAAAT
>JAFFST010054015.1:19785-38043 GCA_022414735.1 Noturus placidus
CCCCCCCCCCCCCCCCCCCCCCCAATGTCCAAGCGCTTGGACCCCCCCAATGTCCATAACATGGTTATGCCCTTGGCCATTAGAGTTACAAGTCTTCTGGGATATGTCTCTACAAACGTTGCACATCCAGTTTTCCAATATTTTTACCCAATCTTCTTGGCAAATACCTCTGTTTGACTGCATGGAGACTTTTGATGAACAGCAATTTTCAAGTCTTGGCAGAGATTCTCAATGATTTTTCGATTCTTGGTTTTGAATAACTCCAGTGTTGCTTTTGTTGCTTTGGAAAGATGCACAGGTCATTATCCTGTTGGAAGGTGAAGCTCCACTACAGTCTCAAGTCTCTTAGTTACTGGAACGGCTTTTCTTCTAAGATACAGCTGAATTTGGCTCCATCCTTCTTGCCCTCAACCTTGACCAGTTTCCCATTCCCTGCTGATGAAAAGCATTTTCCCAACATGATGCTACCACCACCATGCTTCATTGGAGATGGTGTTCTCAGAGTGATGATGTTCCCCAGTAATGGCTTTCTTCTAGCCTGTGAACAGCTTCAGAGTTAGACTTACCTTCAAAGTTACCCTAGGTCTCTTAGTTGCTTCTCGGACTAATGCCATCCTTACCAATTACTTTTGGTGGATGGCCTCCTCTAGGCAGTCCTTTTTGTACCATTTGTTAAAATAGTAACATTTAATGGTGCTCCATGAGATGTTCAAAATTTCTCATATAATTGTATAACCAAACTCTGAATGAAACTTATCCAAAACTTTGTCCTGTAAATGTTTCGGGCTTCATGATGTGGTGTGTTTAGGTATGTTCTCGAACACGCTGGGGCCTTCCACAATCATGTGTATTTATATTGATTTCATATACTTTCACTTTAATTGCACACAATAGGGCTCTTATAAAATGTACAATTCAAGGTTGATGAACCATGAGGTTTAGTATCCTCTGTAAAAAGTTAACATTAACACACTCTTGATGATTGTTTTCAATCATTAAGCACTGATTTCCTGTATTGAATGATAAACTAAAGTAATACCATTGTGCTAGTAAGCAAACTAATGTTATTCAATCTGCCATTGTTTCTTATGAAGCAAGCACAACACCTAACAAGAGACAGAAACTTTTCATTCTTTTTAAAAATTCAAACTTTTTTTTAAATGAAAAGTTAAAAAATTCTTGGGGCTATCTGAGATTTTGGCACATTAGTAAACGTATGCAATCTCTTCTCCTTATTTGGAGTTAATATATAAAAAACGATCACGTGTGTAATACTGTAGCTGATAATGGTTAGTATAAAGATAAGATAGGATTATATAGTAAGAAGGTTAATGTAATACGGCCCCAGGCTCCTATCACTGTTTTGTTGATAGCAGTTTTGCCTCGGTAAGTTTCTCTATAACAGTCATTTGGGTTGTTTTGATAAAAATACACTTTGTTTAATTCTCAGAGAGCGGATGCAGTGAATTAACTATGCAGGAAGAAAAATCTGTGGAAATCCCCTTTAACACCGAGACCAAATTTAACTAATAGCAGCATACACTAAAGAAAACCACTGAGCCTCTTTTTTAAATGAATTTCTACAGTAGTGAGAGCAAGAGAATGAGAGAGGCCTCTTTAAACATTTAAACATTCACCTAAAGGGTTAAGGTGTTCATGAATCTTCTGGAAGTTACAGTCCTACACTTCTGAACACAAACGAAGTAAATGTGATATGGGGGAATTCTGTGTTTAAGATTCAGATTCTTCTTGCTGGTCAGTCTTTTCAATTGTTTATATTGCTGCCTCATTGGGCAAACATAAGGCTGGGTTGCCAAGTCAAAGTCAAAGGCGTCCAAATCCCAGTGTTCTTCTGCTCCCCGGTTGCCGTGGGTGCATCTGGAATGCGCCTGATTGGCTATTCGATGACTCCTGAAGCATGCTTGGCTCTGTAAAAGCTCTGTTAGGCCAGGAATGTCCCTCAGAATGCCCCCACAAAAAAATGTACCAATAAGAATGAGCACACACACACACACACAATAACACTGCTGACAAAAGTACAAATTACACACTGTTTCTCATTTACACAGATAATGGGTTCTGAAAAGTTTTAATCACATATGCAAGATGCAGCAATATGAAACAATATTTAAAAAATATGAGCTGGTGTAAACATTATGGAAAAGTATGAGCTTGTGTATGCATTTGCGTGTGTAAGTGTGTCTGCATATATTTTTTTCCCCATTTAAACTGATGCTATAGCTTCAGTGGCGATGAGAGTTTATGTGGCTCAGTATACTGCAGCCTCCAGAGAACAGATGAGGAAATTATCAGAATAACTAGCAGAACTCAATTTACGTAAGATCCCCTTATCGGCAATGTCTCACATGAGCTCATTAAATGAGTGGCCCACTGCCAGGGCGAAGCATGCTTTTGGAAACCGACTCTTTGGATCATTTATCATAGGTACGAGCTAGCACTTTCTGATGATACAGCACAAAAGGCCATAACGGCTAATGGTGTTAATTTAGTTAAGTGTGAAACATCAGAGAAAAATCAAGTCCTGACATGGATACCGATCAGTCTTTTGAAAGAACTAAAGAACTTATTGTAAAATCTATTCACACCTCTGTCTGTTAGCGTTAAACATGCTAGGATCACATGCACTCCAGGACAGATTTCATACAACAAAAGGAAATCCTATTCAGGAAGGGTGTTTAATATTGTCATGAGATACATCTTCGTAGAGTAAATGGACCAGTAAATGGACAAGTAATGCAATAGTGGTTATTTTTTGACATTACATTACAGAGACCTGAAAAAGCAGATCAAGGTTTTTTTAAGATTCATAATAATAATGAATTATTATTCATTCTCCTATCTGCTTCCTTTCTCAGCAAGGCAAGCAATATCGCACGAGACAGAGTGCTGTTGTACTGAATATCAGCATGGCTGTGATTTGGCGTAAGCATGAGGCTACGGGTAATCACACCCATGCTGCTATTCACAAACAAGAAATTAATATTGAGTAACTAATATTACAGACACAATATGGACAAATAGTTTGCTTATTTTTGCTCCATCAATGAAAATTGCTCCCAAAGAAGCCACAGCTGGACAGAGTGTTGCCGTACCAACACACAGCCTGAAGAACAGCTCAGATTAAGTGTAGTAATGTAATGTAATGAATTACTGCCATCACTGGAACATACACAAGTAGTATAGTGAACACAGACAAGTGCAGTGATACAGACACTGAAATGCATCAGTGCTGTTACACTCTTGGAATACCCCTTGTCCACTCAGACTAGTGGACCAGAACTAACTATTGTTAGAACATTAGTCATTGAGGTTATGGTGAATTATAAACAATACAAAAACTGTTTCACAAGGCTGAAAAGTTAAACACTTTCATGAGATAAAACAAAGACAGAAAAACTGCAACCTATTAAATACACTCCTTTAAAAAATAGATTATTTTTATTACTAATTATTATTATTATTATTGCTATTCCTTATAGCCTACTACTAATCCGCTTATTAGTACCGCTTATCCTACACAGGGTCGCGGGGAGCCTGGAGCCTATCCCAGGGAACTCGGAGCACAAGGCAGGGGACACCCGGGATGGGGGGATAACCCATCGCAGGGCACAATTGCTCACACACTCACACACCCATTCACACACTATGGACCATTTAGAGAGGCCAATCAGCCTTCAATGCATTGGACAACAGGAGGAAACCAGAGTACCCAGAGAAAAGCCCAGAAAGAAAGGGAGAACATGCAAACTCCGCACACACAGGGCAGAGGCGGGAATCGAACCCAACCCCGGCGGTGCGACGCAAACGTGCTAACTATTAAGCCACCATAACCCCCATCTACTGACTTAATGATTCCACTTCAGGTCAGGCATTTTTCAGGTTGTTAGAAATGTCGCTCTCAAGTTTACACTCGGATCAGACGTGAGTTTTATCATACAACCGGGAAATATACAAGGAATTGATGTAGGTTAATTTTACAATCAATATTTCACCACACACGACGATCATGGATAAGGACTATTCTAGTTATGAGTCACACATGATTAAAAGCCATCACAATGTTACATAATGTTTGTCAAGTTCAACCAAATTGAATCATTGCCAAACGTCGCTTTAAGGTCTGCTCCACTAAAACTCTAAGAGGCACTTGTCTAATGAATGAGAAAATTGTGGCACTTTGTGAAATTAGAAAGAGTAGAGCAGGGCTATTTTAAACCTGGCTTCACCAATCTACATAGTGAAATACTTCTATGTGTGAAGATCATTCTTGCATTTTGGATTGATTGGCTTTTCTCAGGGTGGTACTATACGAGTTTCTACATGGTGGTGTTAAATTGAGAACAAATGACACAGCTTCTCCCAGCCAAATGGGATTTTTACTTCTAATATTGTGTTATCGGGATGTAAAATGTCTCGTAAAAACATAATAAATACATTTAAAAAAACGTCCTTTCATGGTTGTTACTATTTTCATTTCAAAATACTAATAAGCTTTTCTCTGTTAATGATGAAATTGCAAGAACATGTTTTATTTCCCCATCTTCACAGAACACCATAATATTCCTCTTTTCCTGTGCACCTCTCTACTGTCTACTACACAGAGGGCAGGCACCACTCTTCTTTACCAATGCAGCACTTATTAATAACTGACAGCAGTTCAGTAAACCTCATTTGTGTAGCTATCTTTGTACTCAATTGTAACAGAGTTCATGCAATATAATCCATCCATCCATCCATCCATCCATCTTCAACCGCTTACTCCTTTTCAGGGTCACAGGGGAACCTGGAGCCTATCCCAGGGCACAAGGCGGGGTACACCCTGGACAGGGTGCCAGTCCATCGCAGGGCACAATCACATACACACTCACACACACATTCATACACTACGGACACTTTAGACACGCCAATCAGCCTACCATGCATGTCTTTGGACTGGGGGAGGAAACCTGGAGGAAACCCCCGACACACGGGGAGAACATGCAAACTCCACACACACATGTCCCTGGCGGGACTCGAACCCATGACCCTGGAGGTGTGAGGCGGACGTGCTAACCACTAAGCCACTGTGCGCCCCAATGCAATATAATTTTCTATTTAATTTTACTTACAACATATAGCCTAGGTACCTATCTTATATTTAAATGAATGAACGAGACTGAGTCCACTGCAGGGCGCCATGCACACACACACACACACACACACACACACACTCATACACTCATTCATGCCTAGAGGCACTTTTGCATAAGCAATCTGCCCACCTTCATGTTTTTGGACAGTGGGACGAAAGAGGAGAACCCGGTGGAAATCCACACAAACACAGGGAAAACATGAGAAACTCCACACAGACAGAAACCTGATCTAAGGATTGATTTAAGCCGGGGACTCTAGAGCTGTGAGGCAGCAGCACTACCCACTGTACTATCATGCCATATTAAGAAAATAAATACCGTATAGCAAATATGACATGCACTCACTGGGCACATTATTAGGAACGCCATATTAATACTGGGTAGGGCCTCGCTTTCCTCTCAAAACAGCCTCAATTCTTCATGACATGGATTCCATAAGATGTAGGAAACATTCATTTGAGATTCTGGTCCATGTTGACGTGACTGCATCAAGGAATTCCTGCAGATTTTTCAGGGGCACTTTCATGCTGTGAGTCTCCCATTCTACCACAACCCCAAGGTGTTCTACTGATCCGGAGACTGGGAAGGCCAGTGAAGAACACTGAACTCATTGTCTTTTCATGAAACCAGTTTGAGATGACTTTTGCTTTGTGGCATGGTGCATCATCATGCTGGAAGTAGCCATTAGAAGATGGGTAAATTATGGCCATGAAGGGATGCACATGATCAGCAACAATACTCAAATAGACTGTGGAATTCAAGTGATGATTGATTGGTATTAACAGACCCAAAGTGTGCTGAGAAAACATTCCATTACACCACCTCCACCAGCCTGGACTGTTGACACAAGACAGGTTGGGTCCATGGTTTCATTCTTTGGAGCCAAATTCTGACCCCATCATCCGTGTGCCTCAGCAGACATCGACATTCATCAGACCAGGCTACGTTTTTCCTGTCTTCAGCTGTCCAGTCTTGGTGAGAGCCTGCGCCCACTGCAGCATCAAGATTCTGTTCTTGGCTGACAGAAGTGGAACCTGGCATCGTCTTCTGCTGTTGTAGCCCGTCCGCCTGTATTCTGAGATGCATTTCTGCTCACCACAATTGTACAAAGTGGTTACCTGAGTTCCTGTAGCCTTTCTGTCATCTACAACCAGTCTGGCCATTCACCATTGAACTCTCTCATCAACAAGGCATTTCTGGTGCCCACTGGGTGTTTTTTCTTCATTGTACCATTCTGTGTAAACTTTACAGTGCTGTGCGTGTAAATCTCAGAAGATCGGCAGTTACAGAAAGCACCAACAATCATGCCACGGTCAAATCACTGACATTCCCCCCCCCCCCCCCGTTATGATTGTTAATGTGAACATTACCAGAAGCTTCTGAAACATATCTGCATGATTTTATGCATTGCACTGCTGCCACGTGATTGGCTGATTAGATAACTGCAAGAATGAGTAGGCGTACAGGTGTTCCTAATCAAGTGCTCTATTAGTGTACATACAGAACTGAAATGCCCTTACCAATTCTAACACTAAAAGGATGTTCCTGACTCACTACAGCCAGCAAAATATCACAATAAAATGTCCTGCAACTCTTGTAAACCATAGAGAATGTGTTAAAATCACGGAAATTTTGAACAGCACTGAAGGCAGAAATGAGCTTCACTGGCTTGTATTTCACTAACAGGCTCTGGCGTCTATATGATGCCCAGAAGGACCGGTGTGTAGGACATGAGTAGAAACAGAAGCCTAGGGGAGCATTTGTTCATGAGTAATGGAGTTTAGGATGCGTGAAAATTGCTGTTATCCATCGCAGCTTTTCTCACCACACTAGGGTGAGAAAGACCATAATTCACACACACACACACACACACACACACACACACACACACACACACACACACACACACACACACCCAAACCGGCAGTGTTTGGCTGTTCCTGTCTGTGTGAGTTTATTTAGTTTACTTGTTACCATAAGCAACTGAGCCTGCTTTATTCTGTGACGTCTGCCATTTCATTCCCCCCTCTCTCTCTCTTTCTCTCTCTCTCTCTCTTTCTCATTTTCTTTCTCATTCTCTCTCTCTCTCTCTCTTTCTCATTCTCTCTCTCTCTCTGTCTCTCTCTCTCTGTCTCTCTCTTTCTCATTCTCTCTCTCTCTCTCTCTGTCTCTCTTTCTCATTCTCTTTCTCATTCTCTCTCTCTTTCTCTCATTCAGTCATGTTCCCTTTCCGCAACGCTGTTCCTACTTAATTAATCAATTAGTGGACTCTCTATCTCCATTTCTCAGTAGGGGGATACAGTAATTGTTTTCCTTTGGTCCCTCTATCAGTGTTGGAAAAGGAGAAAGCATAGTGAGAACGTCTGCACACACACCTATACACACAGGTGCACACAGACAGTTCATAGTTGCACTATTCCATTTCTAAGCACCCTATTACAGGAGGTAAAATGCTGATATGGCACTTTACAGCCCTTATCATATCCAGTTAACTCTTTAGTCTTCTTTCTCTCGTTACATCTATTTGTTCGTTTCGCTCCCACAGTCTCTAAATGCATCTCTTTCCATTTTGAACTTTCCTCAAACATAAAATGTACTAGCATGACACACTATCGAACAACGATCATTAACACATCAAATGTAGTCCAAGCCTTTCTCAATGATTTATTATAGAACAAATGTTGCGCTATGATCTGGCAACCTGCCTTGGCAGCTAATCCACAGCTCTAGCGTGCTTCGCTTCTCACATTGATTTATTCACTGAACCCGTGCCTGAGCATGATGTCTGCTGGGTGGGATAGAAAGCGAAACTGAGAAAGCAGTCAGCAGTGTTTAAGACACAGCTCACACTCCTCACACTGACCAAAGTGTTTCATTATTTTACCCTGAAGACAATGCCAGATTGTTGAATGACCATATGCATAGCCACATGTCTGTGTATATGGCGGTGGTAAGAATACAGTATTAAATGGAGTAGGGCTTACTGAATTTGTGTGTGTGTGTGTGTGTGTGGGATGGTGTGGGATTGTATTTTTTTCACGTGCATGCGAGGGCGAGGCTGAGATGAGGTCATCGCCAGAGACCAGCTGTAGCTTTATGATTTCATCTGCAGTATTTTATGGGTACATTTACCCGGCCTTCCTTTGTCTGTAGCCTGTCGAGATTCCTTGGCTACAATGGCAGAACATTTTTCACTCGGAACCTCAGTGTTAAATTTGCTCTCGAATTAAACGTGAACCTCAGTCCCCATGTATATGAAAGAATTCTTCTGCTCTGCGATTTATCGCAGAATGTCATACACCCTTTCTCATTTTTCATGACTCTAGCAGAATATAATGACTTTTGTTCTGTACTCCTTTCGGTTCGTTATGTTTCAGCGCATATTTTCAGAGAGCAAGTTGTCTATAGACAAGATAATGGAATTGAAAGTGCGGTGCCTTTCCAAGTATGTTAAAAACACGATGACAGAACAGCCTGACAATTTCAGACTACAATTTATCATTAAGGAAGATTGAATGTGTAAACTGTCCAGCATTGCACCTCACTCATCTTATTTACTCTTAAAGACATGATGGTGCACTTACAAAACCTTGGACAACCTTGGAGACTGCTGTTCGGCAGTTTCATGTAACGCAGTGGTCACCAACCTTGTTCCTCTACCTTCCTGAAGCCTTTAGCTCCAACCACCTGACCATCTAATCATTGCCTTGAGAAGTTCTTGATCAATTAAAACAGGTGTGTTAGATTTTGGTTGTTGATGAAACCTGCAGCAAGGTGGATCTTAAGGAAGAGGGTTGTTGATCACTGATCTAAAGCCTTCTGAAATCAGGGAACATCCTGACTGCATGCTGATCTCACTGTTTGCTTGATTCCATACTTATCTATCCCATCCATCCATTTTCCATACTGCTTAACCTATACAGGGTCATGGTGGAGCCGGGAGCATATCCAAGCGAACTCAGGCAAAAGGCGTGGGACAACCTGGACAGAGTGCAGAATTCGAACCCCCAACTGTGGAGGTCCTTCCCTCCATAACTGTCCCAGCTTCCTAATGTTTATATACAGTATCTCACAAAAGTGAGTACACCCCTCACATTTGTGTAAATATTCTATGATATCTTTTCATGTGACAACACTGAAGAAATGACTCTGTGCTACAATGTAAAGTAGTGAGTGTACAGCTTGTGTAACAGTGTAAATTTACTGTCCCCTCAAAATAACTCAACACACAGACATTAATGTCTAAAGCACTGGCAACAAAAGTGAATAAACCCCTAAGTGAAAATGTCCAAATTGGACCCAAAGTGTCAATATTTTGTGTGGACACCATTATTTTCCAACACTGCCTTAACCCTCTTGGGCATGGAGTTCACCAGAGGTTCACAGGTTGCCACTGGAGTCCTCTTCCACTCCTCCATGATGACATCATGGAGCTGATGGATGTTAGAGACCTTGTGCTCCTCCACCTTCCATTTGAGGATGCCCCACAGATGCTCAATAGGGTTTAGGTCTGGAGACATGCTTGGCCAGTCCATCACCTTCACCCTCAGATTCTTTAGCAAGGCAGTGGTAGTCTTGGAGGTGTGTTTGGGGTCATTATCATGCTTGAATACTGCATACTGATAATGCTCTGCTTCAGTATGTCACAGTACATGTTGGCATTCATGGCTCATTGTTCATGGCATTCATTTTGGCATTCATGTTGGCAAAACATGGATGCCGCAATGTACATCTTTTGTTAGCATCAAGACTGTGATAAGTGATGTACACTTGCCACCTCAAAACATAAAACTGTATAGTCAATGTTATAGATTTAATAAGCTAATGCATCTGTATGTTGATTGATTTAATCAAATAATTGTATATATGGTACCATATAACCTATTTATAGATAAGACGTGCTACTTTGTTTACTGTTCATGCTGTGAGCAGCCGTGTCAATATGGCATCACTTGCTAAACTCAAGAGTTGAAGAGACCGTCATGAGATTAAAAGCAGGAATTCCAACTTCCTAGAGGTTACGAGTTACGAGTTCTAATCGAATGCAGCCTTAGACCAAACCGTGTGACTGAAATATGAATATGACTAGCTCATTTTTGTATGAAACATTCAAAACAGTATAACAAAATAAAAGTACCCATGATTTCTTACCCTCCAAGATGACCTCTTTCCCTGTCTTTTTCAGAGCTTGTACGGCTTCATCATGAGTAGCTTCTCGCAGGTCGCATCCGTTGACAGATAAAATGGCGTCGCCAACATACAGAGCTTCAGTCTGGTCTGCTGCGAGTCCTTTGAAGATCTTAGAAATCAAGATGGGCATCTTGTTCTCTGTACCACCTGAACGATTAGCAAATTGAATCACATAGTCAGCTCACTGCCATACTGTTGATTTTCCTTGCACAGAACAATTTTATTTCAAATAAAATGGACTACAACAGTATATGATATTTCACGCTGGAAGTTAAACCATTTTGAAAACCTGAAACAGAAATTGAAATGTAAATAAATTAATCAAAAAGAAAAAAAGAAATATCCAATTAGAAGCAATATTTTTTATTTGTATGAATAACTATACATTCGTGAATGTTTTAGTTCAGAACAAGCTTAAGGATGAAACTACCAAAGGTCAAAATAGTATTTGCTATTGTATATAAAGGTTGTGAAATACAGAGACATATTCTACAGTAATTATATCACCAATTTTAATAATTGAATAATTATGTCAACTCACAGCTCCAAGATTCTATAAAAAAAACTTTCGTACTCAACCCTGTTATGGCAGACATGCTGTTAAAGACTGATTTGCTATTTCTGTGATGTCATGTGCATATTAAGTGTGTAATGAATTGGTGCACCAGTTGAAACCTAGGGCTCAAACCAAGTTCATAGCTATTAAATGTTTATACAATCAATCTAACAGCACACACGTGGGCAACAAGAAACACCTGCCAGTCACACGTTCCATTATTTTTGTTCATATGGAAAAATGGGTGGGTTTGAACTAAAGGTGCCAAGTTGTTGAACACATCTAGATGTAACGATGTGGAAAAATAAAGCTGCAATTTTTTTTTTTTTTGATTGCAAACCCAAATGTCTACAATGTATAGCGAAAACAATTGTGTCGGCCTTGCTGTTCCAATACTTTCAGAAGGGACTGAGAATAGAATTGAAATAAAAAGCTACTAGAATGTGCATGTTTTCCCCGTGTGTCGGGGGTTTCCTCCGGGTACTCCGGTTTCCTCCCCCAGTCCAAAGACATGCCTGTTAGGCTGATTGGCGTGTCTAAAATGTCCGTAGTGTATGAATGTGAGTGTGTATGTGATTGTGCCCTACGATGGACTGGCACCCTGTCCAGGGTGTACCCCGCCTTGTGCCTGATGCCCCCTGGGATAGGCTCCAGGTTCCCCGTGACCCTGAAAAGGAGTAAGCGGTTGAAGATGGATGGATGGATGGATGGATAGAATTGAAATGTATCACATCATAGAAGATTCAGTGGTAAATTAAACTATCAATCTCTTTCCTTATGAATTGAACTTGTAATGTATGGTGCGGACGCTTGAGGTTAACACCTCTAGTGTATATGTTTTAACTCAGGCTTTAATGTTGTCTGCATGGAGATTGATTACATTATTACATCTCACTTCACTTTGCCAGATTTCACTTACAACACATTCTTTGCTTTCTCATACCTAATTAATGTAGTCATGACAAACACATCAACTTCTGCCATTTACTGAAAAAAATTATAACATGAACAATTTCCGTGATGTATTTATAATGTTTAAATGAGTTGTGTTATGAGGCCATTAAACTTTATTTCCATATTTAAAAATGACTGACTAATAAGTGAATGACTAATAAATTAATGATGTGCACAGCCACACAACCATGAGCAAGCACTATTATTATTAATTTTGTCTGTACATGCCTATACGATTTTCTAAGGAGCTTCTATTCAGCTGAATGTTGATTCAGCTTTCTAAAGTACAAATAAAAAAGAAATTTATACCACAGTGGCACTCCAATAATAAACGTATCCCTTCAGTTCATATCTGACTTCCTGTTCTGCCCCACATGAGAAAGAAACCCCCGCCTGCTCCCAAAACATTTTGCACAAGGAGGGGAGGGGCACCCTGGACAGGTGCCAACCCAAAGCATAGCACTAACACACACTATGGAAAATTTGGAAAAGCCAATCAGCCTACAACACATGTCTTTGGACTGGGGAAGAAACCAGAGTACCTGGAGGAAACCCCTAAAACACAGGGAGAAAATGCAAATTCTGTGCATCTTCTGGCTGGAGGTAGAATTTGACCCCCCCAACACCGGAGGTACGAGACAAACATGCTAACTACTAAGCTACCATGCCCTCTCCTACTCATCCCTGCTTCCTAATGTTGTTTTTATATTGGTGTATTTGGGTGCGCGACCAGGATACCGTGTTTATTGAACTTGATGAACGAATGAATGCAGTGAATTCAAATAAACACCACTCCACATCTACTACACTCCCATGATAACTGCACTCCCACTCCAGTAGAGCGGGTTGTCCACTAATCCACTAATCGTAGGTTCGAATCCTGGCCCGGGTGATCCCATACCGAAGTGTCCTTGGGCAAGATACTGAACCCTAAGTTGCCCCCAATGGCAAGCTAGCACCTTTATTTCCTTAACAAATGGAAATATATTAAAAAGGAATAGACATAAATAAATAGAATAGATGAAGAAAAGACAGAACCGTTGACAGGGGTCATTAAATTGGGACATAGAAAATATTTTCTACTGTATATGGGGGGGACAGATTGGTATTTCCTCAACTTTGGGGGGGACACAACCCCCGCAAAGAATGCGTGGTTACGCCCGTGATATAGACATTTGCTTGATTATAGTTCTGGTTCTCTCTTGCCAGTCGTGACAAATACATTTTGCACAAAGTTAATTTGGTAGAAATGAACACGAATGGTTCTCTGAAATGAAATTGTTAGGGTGACCATACATCCTCTTTTTCCCCCCAGACATGTCCTCTTTTTCAGACCTCAAAAGAGTGTCCAACAATGTCCGGGATTCGGCTTTAGTTTCATTATTATGTGCTTATGGTCCAACACTGCATCATGTGTGGTCTAATACGGCATCATTTTTTGACTGCCTGTAGTCTCTGTCAGATTTAGGTGGATACATACAGGCTGTGTCACAGACAGAAAGCTGTGTTGTTCCCCATTTTGTAGAAGACGTTCACTCTCAGCGTTCACCTCCATATTGTTGCAAGAGAAAGTGAGTGAAAAACAGTCTGAAAAAAATCTCAGACGGTCCAAAGCAGAATGCAATAGCACTGTTCTGGCAGAATGTGTTAATGCCCCAGGAGACCAAAGAGCCCCAAGATGAAGAAAAATACATTCTCTTAGGGCACAATCATGATTGAAATTTCATGACTGTAAAATACAGAGCAAGTGACTAATGTGCAATAATATTGCAGACGAAAAGGAATAGTAAAGTACAATCTGATGCTTTTCACCCACCATATTGTATAACGAATCCAAATTTTTCCGAGGTAAAATGTGTTTGCACACTATGTCTATATTTATTTGTTCATTATGCTAAATAAAGTTAAATATTTATTTAAGTAATTTCACACCAGCTTGTTTTTTCAGCATTTGGCACTTGATTTCTGGGAGCTAGGTAATATGACCGGCACATGATCTCATTCCAGAGTATTCCACTAAATCCTTCCACAGCAAGAAGTAGTTCTTAGGGAATAATGTCGGAATCCAGCCAAATCTTTGCTGCTCAGGAAATTAATAATGTTGATAAGAGCAGATTAAATCATGTTAACTCTCAGTCCCTATCTCACCTGCTAGCTCCTTGTAAGGATTTATGAGGGTTGGAGGAAGGTTAGATGCTAATGTCAGCATCTATATCTATCAATGTCTGTGTTTCAAGAGGGGGTTTAGAATGTTCCAAGAAATATTACATGTAATACACTAGAGGTGTCAAGATCAGGTTGAGTGTGTCCCAGGCCCAGAGTGCATTAGACATTTTTGAAGAGACGCCAACATTTGTTGACTGCACACTTAAAAATGAAATGTGAAAACTGGATAGAGAAACAGTACATGCTAATCAAATTTACAAAGAAATGCATTGCATGAAATGTATAAGTTGTGTACGGTGAAAAATACAGCTCAGAATACATAATTTCATTACACTGACCACTTTCCTATATCAGATGTCCTCTACCTCCCTGTGAATTACATTGAACACTCTGACAATGAGAATTATGCTTGGCTTGATCCTTGCAATGGAGCATGCTCCAAAACACTGACATAGATCTTCTTGAGTACAGGAAGGTTATGCCTGCAGTATATCTTCAGAGGAAGCGTCTCTAAATCATTTTCAATGAACATTGGGTAGCCATTGCAACTGGTCTCAAGAGTCTCTGAATATCAGACATCCATCTGGTGATGCTAGAAGAAGTGGAGAAATGCCCTTGAGTTTGCCTTACGAAACACTACATGGAAATCAAGGCGTACACATTTTACACACCGAAGCAACAAGGCTACTTTAAAAAATGCTGAAGAAAATTCTTTTCATTGATTTGAAATAGTTTCCATCATTTTCTTTCCTGAGAAGGATTAAAAAATAATCTTTAAATACCCTTTAGACATGTTAAAACGTCAGAATGGTATGGTTTAATAACCATATTATATACTTCATATACACTCTGCAGCAAGGGCGTAACCATGTTATGGACATTGGGGGGGTCCAAGCGCTTGGACATTGGGGGGGTGCAAGCCCTAACCCCCCCCCCACCCCCCCCCCCCCCCCCCGCAGCCAAACTTCCAAAATTTCACGACCCCCCCCAAAGAGTGCGTGGTTACGCCCATGCTCTGCAGTATATTGCTATATTTACAAAGATGTGCAATATTGATTTTTCCCAGATTGTGAATTCCCATTTTAATATATATATTTAAAAAAAGAAAATCACTATTAGCCTAAAAAACACAGGAAACGTAGCATCATATCAATATCATAACAAGCCCATTTCACTGGTAGAAATAAGAATAATATAGGAATGTAGGAACAACATGTAGTACACTGTTTTTTAAATAATCACTTTGCTATTTTCTCTAGTCTTAACTTGTGATCTGGCTGAAGACATGTAGCTACAATCTTCTGCTTTATTTGGGTAGCTACCAATACAGTTGGAGTGTGTTTGAAAATGTGCCACTGTCATACATATGTTTTAACACTTCTGATCGATCCCCATCGCTCTTAAACACGAAAGTACTAAAGAAATATGGCACTTATTATATACTACGACCTTACTTGGCCTATTCTGCCCCAACTACTGCCTCCTATTGAAGAATTTTGACCTTTAATGACAGCTACAACCTTCTAGGTGGTTTGTCATTACCCTAAATACAGTTGGCGAAATACCAATACTGCTGGAGGTTTGGAACTGTGCCATTGGCTTAGATATGTTTTAATGGATCTTCGCCATTCTACCAATCATTAATTCACCTCTGTACTGGAAGCCAGAGTGCAAAAGAAACATGCTTCTTTTAATACACTACAAGCGTACTCGAACTGTTCGTGCTTCAATATTGCCTCAATTCATCTGCAAATATTTATTTATTTATGGTATATGTACACTATCATCCTGGTGTAGTCTATGTTGTCGAATACCTGTATAAAACCAGTATAAACAAGGATTATTTCCTCCATTAACTGAACTGTTAACCTTCTGTATGTGTATGCCTTTGCAAATTTCGAGCAGTGAGATCCTTCTGCACTGCTGCACAACGTTCTCTGAAGCACTCTGACCTTTGAAGAGATGAATAGGAACATAATGGTCATTTATATATGTAATAAGAAGGAACGGTTGACATTTCATTTGCTGACATGGAGAGGGGTAAATTCTTAGCTTATGGCCTTCATTTGCTCTTGAAGGGAATTAAATGGTGTGTATGAAATGTCAGATTAAGAATCTGTAGTTGAGGGAAAAGCACAAAGCAGAGCTGGATTAAAAGAATCAGGGTTTACCGAAATAACTGAGCCAGTTATGTAACTTTGTATTCTGCTAAGTTGCTCCCTGGTGAGGTCTGTGAAAAATCAGCGAACAAAGCACTGAACATTTAGTAAGCCTCTGCCTGGAAAACACACCATAATTTAATGACACATAGAGAAACTGCAAACCAGAATCACTGGGCACTGGCAAAGGTATATAACCCGATAGAAATACTTCTCAGTGGAAAATTAAGATCATGGAAGTCTTTCTTGGTCACACTTAGGGTTTCCACAAGAAAAATTACCGCAGATCTACTTACATCTGGCACTACAGTAAATATAAAAATACAGCTGCACTTTGGACTCAGTGCAAGGTCATCTCTCTCTCTCTCTCTCTCTCTCTCTCTACCTGAAATAAATAGCACCAATCCCACCACTCCTTCTTGCTCTCGTCCCATAGCTTTCATTTGAAGCCAGTGACAACGCTGAGCATTGTGGGTAATTCTCTTGTCAGCTGTTGGCATTGGGGTGCAACTCCCATCCCCCTCATACACACTCTGCCTCAACCCTCACTATGACCTCCTCAATTACTGACACAAACAACCGCTCTCAGAGGAGAGACCATTTCATTAATAACTGATAAGGGCTGACCCCAACATAGTGGACAATGTGACTCACAGTGTTTAACACTTCCTAATAATACTGAACACTTCTTTCTTGGTCAGACATGAGTGAAACAGCTGCTATCCTGAGACATACTCAAGGCACTATTAAATATAGACATACAACTCCTACGTGTGGGTGGGTGTATAAGCGGGGACATATATAATTCCTAATGTGTGTGTGTGTGTGTGTGTGTGTGTGTGTGTGTGTGTGTGTGTGTGTGTGGGGAGGGGTGTTACGAGATCAGTCTATGCAGTCTGCTCATTCATGTACCCAGAGCACAAGTATGTGAGTTGAGAAACAAACCCATTTCATAGCCAGGACTACAACAAGCTGGGCTTCACAGCTGCTATAATATGCCAATAACTCAGCCATTAAACTACCCGCTTAAAGATATTATCATTAAATCTACTTAATGAGCCTGTTCCCATCGTGGGTGTAAAACAATGAGCTCTTAACGCTCGCTGAGCCTAAAACATTTATGAGAACAGTAGAACTGGATGAATTGTCCATGACTTTTCAGTCTGTAAATACAACGGGACTTTAGAGAGTCCTGATTTGGGCATGTGGGTGATTGTGCCGTGGGAAGGAGTGTGTTATAACTCATTTATGTCCCAACATTATGAGAGTAAGTATGTAACCGAGTCGATTAGGATTCTGTTAAGGCTCTTTATATTAGTGTGAGCTATTGTACAGCTGTACAGTTATTCGACCTTCTTAATGAACATAAGTCACTTTGTCAAAAGTCTTCTGTCCTTCTGTCCACAGTGACCAGGTTAGAGACATTCACATAACAAAAAGAAAGAAAAAGACAGAGAAAAAAGTTGATACTGATATGAATTGTAACTTTTTTTCAGCACTTTGCAGCTTTAAATGTCAACCACTAGAGCTTGGGTTTGATTAAACTCAGGACAAAGTTGATGGTGTTTAGAATGAAATGCGTGGAAGTGGAACTTATTCTCTACCTTTAATGCTAATGCCGAGTCCTCCCACGTCCTGTTTGGTAACTCGCACGGTTCTCTTCACGTTGCTGATGGAGTCCGGGACAGCGGGAGAGCTCAGGTGGCCCGGTTCTCCATTCACAGTACCGCCGGTGACCGGAGCGCTTTTAGACGCCTCAGCGCTCACCTCCCCCGGGCTCAGAGTGAGCGAGTCCGCGCTGAGTGTCGCTAACACCCGGCTCCAGCGCTCCGCGGCCAGCCGAACCTCGAGCAGTCCGCTCTTCGGAGCCTTCGGTGCGGCAGCCATGTTCCACACATTCCTGGAATACCGGCCTGCCAGAGTCCCGTAAAGAGATAGGGGTGGAGAGAGAGAGAGAGAGAAGGAGAGAGAGAGAGAATGAGAGAGAGAGAAGGAGAGAGAGAGAAGGAGAGAAGGAGAGAGAGAGAGAAGGAGAGAAGGAGAGAAGGAGAGAGAGAGAGGGGGAGAGAGAGTGAGAGAG
>JAFFST010054015.1:55892-67088 GCA_022414735.1 Noturus placidus
GATTTTTTTTCACCTTTAATAGTAAACACCTTCATTTACAAATTGCATTTTGTGTTTACTTGTGTTGTCCTTGACTATTGTTTAAATTGGTTTGATGTTCCGAAACACTTAAGTGTGACAAACATGCAAAGGAACAGGAAATGAGGAAGGGGCAAACACTTTTTCACACCACTGTATATTTTACACCAAATGAAAATTAATTATTCTTTTAAATAATTTAAAATAATTTGTGCTATCAAAATTTTGGATAATTTCATCATAATTACATAAAAGCCAGACTATCCATTTCACTTAAGCCTATTCAAGCAGTGTTTAATTCTGTGTATGTCCACACGTCACTGTCTTTGAGTGTGAATATATGAGTTACTCTAATGTGAGCTGCCTTGCTAGTGAATTAGAAAAAATTTTATCTATTTAGGTAGTTTGTTAATAAACTACCTTAGTTAAGCTGATTAGCTACCTACATATAACCGGTGGCATTGTGGCTTTCCTCCAGATTCTCTGGTTTCACAAATACATGCCAGTAGTTGTATTATCTCTAAATTGTCCTTGGTGTAAATGAGCAGGTGCACAGTTCCTTCTTTAGACTGGTGTCCCATCCAGGCTGTAGTCTCACCTCCAGTGTTCCTGGAATAGGCTCCAGATCAGTATCAGGGTAAAGCAGTTACTGAAGATGAATGAATGAACAAGTAACATTAGATGGGTAACATTTCTTTTATTTCATGTTCTGATTATTGAATTCTGCATTCATGTGCTTAGGTGTAGGCATTGTGAAGCAGAAGACAATTTTCCAGAAATGGAAATCTGGAATGGAATTTTTGGAAATTTTCTGGAAATTTTCCAGAATCTATCTATCTATCTATCTATCTATCTATCTATCTATCTATCTATCTATCTATCTATCTATCTATCATCTATATCTATCTATCTATCTATCTATCTATCTATCTATCTATCTATCTATCTATCTATCATCTATATCAATCAATCTATCATCTATCTATCTATCTAACTAACTTCAATCTATCTATCTTTCTGTCTGTCTATCTATCTATCGATCTTCAATCTATCTATCATCTATATCAATCAATCAATCAATCTATCTATCCATCATATATCTATCTATCCATCTATCTGTCTATCTATCTATCTATCTATCTATCTATCTATCATCTATCATCAATCAATCTATCATATATCTGTCTATCTATCTATCATCCATCTATCTATCTATCTATCTATCTATCTATCTATCTATCTATCTATCTATCTATCTATCTATCTATATCAATCAATCTATCTATCTATCCATCATCTATCTATCTATCTTCAATCTATCTATCTTTCTGTCTGTCTATCTATATCAATCTATCGATCTACAATCTATCTATCTATCCATCATATATCTATCTATCTATCTATCTATCTATCTATCTATCTATCTATCTATCTATCTATCTATCTATCTATCTATCTATCTATCTATCTATCTATCTATCATCTATCATCTATATCAATCAATCTATCATCTATCTATCTATCTAACTAACTTCAATCTATCTATCTTTCTGTCTGTCTATCTATCTATCGATCTTCAATCTATCTATCATCTATATCAATCAATCAATCAATCTATCTATCCATCATATATCTATCTATCCATCTATCTGTCTATCTATCTATCTATCTATCTATCTATCATCTATCATCAATCAATCTATCTATATATCTGTCTATCTATCTATCTATCTATCTATCTATCTATCTATCTATCTATCTATCTACCTATCTATCTATCTATCTATCTATCTATATATCATCTATATCAATCAATCTATCTATCCATCATCTATCTATCTATCTTCAATCTATCTATCTATCTATCCATCATCTATCTATCTATCTGTCTATCTATCTGTTTGTCATATACGTCTGTATTTTGTTATCAAGGCTAGTATTTTAAGCTAGCACTCTAGTTGTGTTATTATCAAGTTTGTAATTGATTTTCTGTGTAAATATGTAAATATTGTGTGGCCAGTCGTACTTTCACCACACTTAATAGTTTTATTTTTGGCATCTGCGAATTCGACGGTAATTAGCGTAGCACAGAAAGTGCTAAATGCTATTTGTTTGTATTGAGTTACACAACAAAGCCAGACGCGCGTGGCTATTGGCTGGTCTGGTAGCTAATTAAAAGCAGGTGTTTACAGGGCGCTTATCAATTCCGAATCCTTTTTGCACGTGGTGAGACACGTGACGAGGCAGAAAGCGCTCGTGTGCCTCTTCACTGTTAGCCCCGCCCTTTCTGCTCCTCTTACTTTGCTTTTCTGTCAGTCGTTTAGTGCGCGCGCTTCAGTCAGAGGAGCTGCGCGCTGTGGGTTTAGTCGCGAGCAGGTTGATGAATAATTGATCATATTGTTTTTGTTTGTAACCGTCCCAGAGTCGATATTTCTTATCCGAGATCCGGCGCGGAGGAGTAATGGTCGGAATCTCGGGCACTTTCCAATGTAAGTGATTTTATTCACTGTAGTGTTGAATATTCGTCACGCTTTAAGAGCGCCGGTTATCTGAGGCGGCTTGTTTGAAGTTGCAGCTTCATATCCGGTTATAAAGAAGTCACGGCTGCCAGCATTGTCTGATTCGCTTGAGATGCTTTGGATTTTCTTTTCTGTAATGGAGGAAAGCAGGGCGTCTTTATTCTATAATACCACATTATATTCCATTCTATAATACTTTACACTGGCAAACATTTATTCAAATATTTAATTAATTATGACGCATATTCGTATAAATGTACGTTTTCTGGATTAAGAGCTGGTACTAAATTGTACTTTTCCCTGTCATTGTGGTGGTATTCTCAGGGATTTGTCTTCTGGACCCTGTTTAGTGTGTCTCTTTTAGATTTAGGGTACTTAATTGGCCCCTGAGGACCACTTCTGTGAGGTGACGCCCCAGGTTGAAGCTAGTACCCCAGTGACAAGGATGGGTTCAGTTTAGTACACTTTGTTCGTTTTGAGTGTGTAAGCATCTATGCTTAGGTTATTTATGTGGTGTAAAATAGCCTCGAGTAGACTGCTGCTGCATGTACAGCTTGAACCTGCAGACTGCCTGTCAGACTTATGGAGACCAAAGGTTCCTTGAATCAAGTGTTGTGTGTGAACTGCTTAGAAGGAGGACTGTCCCTACACACACACACACACACACACACACACACACACACCCCTCCCCTCCTCTCCTCTCACCCCCCTTTCCCATCCGTTCTTCATACCGGAGGATTTGGAGATAATCCACTCAGCAGAGTTTCACACCATCTGGACTTTAGTGCTGCTAAAGAACAGAACTGCAGGAGGCATCGCCTTGCAGGTGCATCTGTCTGTCTTGAGGCACATGGGTGCCAAAAACCCAGAGATGAGACCTGCTGTTGTTGAACCGTTGGGGTGTAGCCATAGAATAAATATCAAAACTTAGTGATGGTGTAGATGCTGCTATGGATGATGATGATGATGATGATGATGAACGTGCTATGAATGCTTGCACCACAAGGGGGCAGTGTTCAAACTCTCAATTGGTAATGGTGAGTGAATTGTCTTTAATTTGTTCATTAATAGGTGCTTTTATCCTAGTTAGGGATGCTGTGGATGTAGAGCCTATCCTGGGAGCACGAGGCAAGAATATACCCTGGATGGGACACCCACCAGCATGCACTCACACACACACACACACACATACTCATTCACATTAGAGCCAAAAATCCACCTAATGGCATGCTTTTGAGTTGGGGTTTTTTTGGGGGGGTGCAGACGCAAGCAGAACGCGCAAAACACAGTAACCCAAGATCAGGATTGAAACAGGGACGTGGTGCTATGAGGCAGTAATGCTGGCTGTGCCACCATGCTGGTGCTGAACCATCATCAAACAACGAATTGCCCAAACAGACTGTTAAAGCATGTGTGCGCATGGGTTGCTGTTTCATCACCAGTCACAACTGAACCCCGCTAACTGTATATTTCACATGACTGTTTTTGTTTGTATTATCGTTTTATCCTTTTGAAGACGTGTTCTGACTTGGACCGTAGGTTAGTTTTCCACTTCCATTCTAGCGCTGTGCGTGTGTGAATCAGATTCCTTTCCTCTGACTTGAAGCAAAGGAACTGTGGACAATGAGGCCCTTCAGGTTTGAATTGGAGATCTAATTGGTTTTGGCGCTTGCTGCTGTGGGGCTCCAGTGCTGGCAGTCTTACACTTGGGTCGCATGGGAGAGTTTGTGAACGTCAGAAAGGAGAGAGGAGAGGCTGGAGTTTGGATTTTCTCTCCAGCCTTAGCAGCTGTATGTGTTTTTAAAGAAGCCCTAGGCTAGGACAGTCTTGGGTTTTGCATGAGAACCACCCCAAATGTTTTGAACTCCTGTGAACCATCCGGCATGTTTGTGCCACTAGAGGCTAGTTTCTCAGACCTTATTGAAGAGAGTTCTTAGTGGGGTGTCATTTGATGGTTCATTCACTTTCATTCAGCCTTGCAGAAGAATGTCAGTAGAATCTGGACCAATTTTTGGTGGGATTTATTTCCAAGAATTTATAATGAAAATGTAATCTATTTCAGATCTAATGGATGTTTGGTTACATATGCACTAGCAACTCTGCCAAACAAAGAATGTATGTATTCAGTTCATCCTATGTGATGCCTGTGTACATGTCCAGAAAGAGATGTCTGGTGCAGTAATTCTTTGGTCTAGCAGCTGTGGATGTTCCAGATATCACTTTGTTGCTGTGTGAGAGAGAGGGGGAGTGTTTAAGAACAGATTATCCATGAAGGGAAACGTGATGAAGTAATTGACATCAGCTCCACCAGATGTTTCTTGTTGCGTGGCGCTGTGCGGACAGGCTGAGAAAGATGGGATCCAGATGCTTCAGCTCCCTCCACCAGCGCCGTTTGCCCAGAATGGCGCTCCACTGGAGACGGGGTTATTAGTGGGACCGGACCTCCTGGAGTCAGACCTCTGCATCGAGTTTAGAACTGCGGATATGAGCTTGACTTTAATGCTGATTGCTGCCTTCTGTCTTTCTTTAAGTTGTCCAACACTGACCAAGTCTCGATTCCAAACTGATAAAACTGAGCTGGTATTGGCTCTCTTCTGAAGTGCACTGGTTATTCTCAAGTCGATTCAAACAGAGTAATGACAAACTTCATTAACTAACGTATAAGGAACAATAAACGACTTCTTAGCCTGCATTTGTTTTGTCAGAATATTTCAAATGATCTCAAGTCCTACATTATAATAGCTGAAGTACTGTTTGGATGCTCGGAGTGTTCTAGCGGGTACACATCATCTACCAGATATCCGATTCATTCAGTAGCTCACTTTCAGTGGCACAAATGAGCTTTGAAAAGCCCTCGCAGCGGTGAGAGGTTTGGTTTTCTCTCTATCTGATTGGGTTCAGACCCCCTCCCACTCTCTCTTTCTCTCCAGTTTTGTGTGCTTAATAGGACAAAGCCACCAGTCAGTCAGTAGATCATCATAGGGAGAATGTTCAAAACCTTGTGAAAGAGGCTTATCACCACATTAAGCTTCTCAGTCTTAAACACACACACTCTTACTGTCTCTGTCCTGGTGTCTGCCTCGGTCTTCTACCCCCCAGTCCTGCTCTCCTCCCAGTTTCAATAGGAAAGCCAGCTGTTCCATGGCTGTCAGCAGCCAATGGATTATTGGGGGGGGGTTCCCTCACTCTAGACTGTGAGAACTCTTACTGTGTCTTGACGGACTGTATGTGCATGCCTAAGTGTGAGTGTGTGTCTCACACACGTGTGTGTGTGTGTGTGTGTGTGTGTGAGTGGCTTAATCTGTGTTCACACTGTCTATATCATACAGAAGATTGTCACGGACAATATCATATACCAATTTGTTGGATATACACTACAAATATCTGTTTAGATGAACAACATGGTCAAAGTAAACTTGGAAGTGTCTTTGACTGGTGGGGTTGGGAGTGTGTATTGAATAGGGATGTAACTTTCTTATTACTAGTTAAATATTATGTAATTATTTAGATTTCTATAAAGGACTTGATGAGCTGATGTTCAATTAACTGGTATAATCAAGAGACATCATACCAGCTGAAATAAAATATGCAAAAAGCTGTGGTTTACTACATGTCAGATCAGTATTGGAGCCTGTAGCCCTCAGCACATTGGTTTTGGTCTTGGGTACTCTCCCTGAGAGTCCAAAAAAAAAACCCAAACACCTGCTTCAGAGGCTTTTTAGTTCCAGTGAACACCTCAAACTTTTACACCACGACACTAGCTGCGTTTACATGGACAACAATAATCCACTTTTCACCTGATTAAGACCATACTTTGATTAAGAAACTACCATGTAAACAGCTATTTTTACTTACTTTAATCTAATTAAGGTCATAATCGAAGTAAGCTCTAATCGAATTAAGACAGGTGGAGTACTCCTGTTTTAGTCGCAGTATGGACGTGTATTACAGTCATGTAAACACATTAATCACATGATGAACGTCGTGTGAGTTTTCACCGCATTTTGCATCAGGACGCGATCACACACGGCAGTTTTACAGCGAACAAGAGAGTTCGGCTGTGTCCCAAACCGCATACTATCCTACTATAGGCCTGTAGTGGGGGAAAATACATGTATCTCGGCTACTATATAGACGATTAGTGCACGGTTTGAGACGCAGCCCACGGCTTCAAGCAGACATCTATTAGCACGTACAGCATGACAAATAATTAACTGCTCTTAAAGTGTACGTAAAAAATAAATAAATAAAAACACCCAAAACTATGTACAGTACCATAACGAAGACGAACTGTATGTTGATACATGAAATTCTGGAGGGACGGCGTGGCGCCGTGACGTAATGACGCGGGCTGTTAATCTAATTATGAAAGTATTAGAGTATTCATTTAATCATCCATCATGTATCTTTCATCAGAATTGTACCATACAGCCACAAGACCATAGAAAACCTGAAAGCAGTTGGTTACTTAACCTCTCTGTAATTTGGTGCAGTAAATATTTTTACACCTGCAGAAGATTTTTTTTTTCTTCTCTGTATTAGTATAAACAGCCTTGGAAAGAGAGGCAGAGGGTGCCCTTGACAAGTGAGAACAGGTCCTGCAATCCAACCTGAGGAAAAGCATGTTCCTACGCTGTCTCGTCTTACTGCCAGGTGTTCCCAGCACACCACAGCTGAGCCACCTGCAAAGCGCAGGTGTGTGTGTGTTTGTGTGGTAATAACACAGCTGTGTCTCTTGCCTAGAAGCCAGAAAGACTTAAAAAGACTGATTAAAGGATAAATTTGAGGTGACTGACATGCACAACCATCCGCTTTGAACAAGGGTTTTAGCCAAACACCCATTTTTGAGCTGAGGGACACTTTCCTTTTTTTTTTTTTTTTTTTTTTTAAATTTAAAGGAGATTTAATTACTAAAGCTGCTTTTGATATTGATATCACTATTCTTAATGCTAAATATAGTCCTTCCTCTTTCTCTCTTTCACAAGATTAATTTCTGCCATGACGGGTGTAGTAAATTCATGTATTTATCCAGGCATTTTATTTATTCATTTCTTTTCGTTAGCTACCTAGTTGTAGTAATATAATAACCTAGTTGTAGTAATATAATAACCTAGTTGTAGTAATATAATAACGATTTACATTAGAATAATGAAAGACTTAGGTAAAGGTAAAGACTTGAACTGCAGCGAGTTTTCTTTCTTTTTAACGTGTTGCTTGTGTAGCCTGCTAGCTTATCCCTTATGTCTTAACCTGGAAGTCCTGAATGTGTTTGAAACCATCCCGTCTTGCGTGATTTCATTTTAACACGCGCTGTGTAGCGAAGGTATAATGTTACATGGATTCAGTTCATGGATGAAGAAACGTAGTAGGTTAAACTTTCTATAAATATTTGCTCAATATGAACCGAATTATGTTCATGTTTGGATTAGGCATAACCTGACGGTTTTTCTTGTTGTGCTGCAGAGTCACAGTTTAGCCAGCTAACCCAGACTAGGGACGGGCATTTTGCCAGCTAGCATATCTGTGCATGGTTAAACAAGGAAGTGTTTCTCTAACTATAACTATATTGACATGTACGTAACACTGTATTTGACACATTTTGATGATCACAACATCCAGTAAGTGATTACAGGATGATTCTTAGCTACGTGTTGCTGCATAAACAATTCAATTCCGACACAAACACAGCTGCCAGGGCTAACAGCTTTCCGAACCTACTATTTTGTTAGATCCAGGCCTATGTGTATAAGAAACTGAAATAACCTGCATTTAACTCGAACTCTATGAAGCAGCATACTGATTTCTAAGGGCATCATGATATTGTATTTGAGACTTGGAAGACAAAATTACTTTACAGCTTGATTATATATAGTTGTGTGTGTGTGTGTGTGCGCGCGCGTGCGCATACACGTGTTTCATCTATGCTTTTGGCTGCAAGCTGTGGAAACTCTGGGGTGCTGCAGCCAGGCGAGCGTGTGACCTACCTCTCATAAATTTTAGTGCAGACTCATGCACATACAAACACACTCTCATTACCCATGGTCTCTCTCGCTCTCTCGCACACACTCACACAAATATCTATTGATTAATCTTTTGGGCACTCCCTTCTTGATCATGGACAATCATTCACCATCACACAACACTTTTCTCTGCATATCCCTTTTCTTTCTCTCTAAAATGTTCTCTCTCTATGTATACACAATCTCTCGCCACAAAGTGTGTGTGTTCATGTGCCTATAATGGGGGTAGGCAGGGTGCGTCAGGCTTTACTTGAACTAATGGCTCCCAGGCGTGCAGCATGGCCAGACATACTGGAGCCGAGAGCGGAGAGAAGGAATGCCACTCCAAAACCCAGCGTGAGAGGGAGAGAGGGAGAAAGGGAGGGGGGTAGTGGGGAATGCATGGCTGGAAGAAGGTTGTGAAGAATTTTGTTGGCAGGGAGGACAGCGGTTTTGGGTAGGCCCACCTTTGAATTCCTCCCCCGTATGTGTTGAACATCTGTATAAACTACCTTCTATCGACCCGGACACTGTATTAAACCGTAGTGAAGGATCAGCATTGGGTCTATGAAATGGATTTTTTTTTTCTGCTAATTGGACGAGTAGATGTTTATTGTTCTTTCAGAATGGAATCCAGCAGGAGATTTCGCTCTCCATTTCAAGGCACACTTTTGAACCCAAGATCACAGCCATAGCTAATGGAAACATCACCTTTTTTTTTTTTTTTTAAAGAAAAGACTTTTAATGGGGGGAAACGTGAGGTGCAAGTTAAAGCTCCGCACTGTTTTATTGGCAGTTATTCTGAATACCCTACTCAGCGTATCAATAACGGACTGCTTTGAAGAGTGCAGATGAACGGCCAGCGCTGCTGACTGAACGATGATCAGACTGAATTCTGATTAAATTAACAGCGTTGTTCAGACCTCACAGTAATCACACAACTTGAGCAAGTCATTCTGACCTACAGTGTCAACTGAGATACTTTTTTTGTTTTCCTCGTTTCTCACACTCCTGTATTATGCGGTCTTGCATTTTGTATGTAAATTCTCTAGCCCTCCCCCATCTCCCCCATTGTGCAACATCGTATGTGCACACAAGCCCACATCAACTCACTTTTATGGGTCCTGGGCTTTTCAGGGGTGAAGCCTCTAGCTCTTTATTAGCATGTAAATGAAATCATTTGGCGTAAACGCCGATTAACTCGGGGCTATGAGCATTGACCCCACTTGATTGAGTTTGAGTTGTTTGGACCCGTTCCGTCGGTCTGAATGCATTTCGCTTTCCCCAAATGGACTGACGTAACCTTAGACCGGTTTGGTATTTAAAACATGAATAGATGTCATTAGACTGAAATCTTGTGTAAATAATCAGTAAACGCTTGTGTAGCTAATCACGGCTGCAGACTTGAATTAGTAGTTTATGGGCTTTGTAGGGTGGAGAAGTTCTCACATGTGTCCTCACATGCGTTTCCTGGGAAGAGGAACACTTCATGTGCATATGCAGCTGTGTGAGGATTGGCTGCACAGCTGTTTCCACTGTATGTGTGTGTGCTTTAACTCCGTTCACTCCTCTTCATGTGGTCATGCTGGAAATCTAGATAGTGAGTTGAGTATTGTGGTCAGCCCCTTCTGTGTATGTGTTTTTATATTTTTGTTACATTTTGCTAAGCGTGTATGAATGCTTTTAAACTGAGGAGCTTCTAAATGTTGTCGAATTCTGCTGTACTGTAGCAAAAAATACTGATGTTGTCGCCTAACTATCTTCTTAACCCTTGTATCGAAAAAAAATGCATCTCTTGGCTTTCTGGGGTTTTTTAATTTTATTATTTTATCCAAGTTTGAACAAAAGTGCTCAGGATCTAAAAATAGTTGTTTACCGTGTAAAAGGGCTTAAAACATGCAGCGAAACACACACTGGGAGTGCAGGGCTGGAGGAAGGCAATAAAGAGATTCACAGATGCTCTGAGAAGTGTAAACTCATTATTTAGCAGTTTTCCTCTTCTCAAGTACACGGAGTAGTTAGCAGTTGTGCTGTGCCTCATTGCTCCACTCTGACCCTTGAAACCAAGCCTGCAAAACGGTGACATTTAACACCTTATAATGGCCTGCTTGTGTAAACAAAGGCTGTTATGCTGTAAGTAGTGTATACAAATGACTTTATCATTGTTTTCAAATCGTTTCATTTATCACTGGGATCAATGTGAACATCACAGATGGGTTCATGACCAATTTCCAACTATATGACCAACTATATGTATGTGTATATATATATATATATGTGTGTGTGTGTGTGTATGTGTATAGATAGATGGATGGATGGATAGGTGTGTGTATATGGATGGATAGATAAGTGTGTGTGTATATGTATATATGTATATGTGTGTGTGTGTATATATATATATATATATAATATAAAAAAAACTTAACTGTAGATTACTTTAAGGTGTATTGTCAGGTCTCATTATTCAGGGTGTTTCATTAAGTGACTCGTCTTTCCCCCTTTTCCTGGCACTTGCGTTGTCTGACCTTGTAGTGCAATTAGTTATGTTAATCACCAAACCCGCCTCACTAAATACATTAAATAGATTATCAGCTGATTGGCGAGGAGCCACCAAGTGGGTGTGCTAGCCCAGCCAGCTACGCTTCAAGTGAGCATCGTGA